>VYZT01049982.1:144560-299855 GCA_013400735.1 Pomatostomus ruficeps | reverse complement strand
GGCGGAGGCGGCGGCGCGGGGAGCGGCGGCCCGGGACACCGGAGGGACCGAGGCTTTGGGGCCGCTGCTCGGGCACCTGCCCGCCGCCAGGGCAGTCGGTGCGGGGGGCTGCCGGGGCGGTTCGGGTGGAGAACGAGGGGGGAACCGCGGGTTTTTTAAAAGAAAATGAAAGTTCGGAGGGAACTTTGCGGGCGCGGCGCGGCCGCCCCGCCCGGCGGGGACGGGGAGCGGCGGGATCGCTCTGAGGGGACGCCCCAGCCCGCGGGGGAAAAGCGCCCGGGAAGGGAGGGGTGTGAGCCCCCCGGGTCGGGGGTAGCGCCTGGGGGGAGAAGGGGGTGGCTTTGGCTTGGTGCTCGCTGCTCGCCCAGCGAGGAGGGATGCGCGTCCCCCGGGCACGGGGACCCTGGGCTGGCACTTGGGGCCCGGGTTCGCCATCCCCCCGCCCGCTGTGACACCGGCAGGGGACCCCCAGCGCCTTCCCCCGTCCCTGGGCCTCTCTGATCCGTGGTGATCAGAGCCCCAGGTGGGATTGTCGGAGTCAACAGGTGGTTTGGGCAAAGAAGGGAAGTTTTAGCAGGTTTTTTTTTGTGAATTAGGAAGCGATTTCGGGCAAACCGTGATGTTTCTGGAGGCCTGGCTGCTTTTAGGCGCAGTGCACAGGGTAGGACTGGGCGGGCTGGTGAAGTGCGGAGGAGGTGATGGTTCAGGGATGGTCAGATGTGCTGGGGCAGTAGCAGGTGTCAGGAGTGGGAACGTGCGAAATGGGGTGTAAATCCCATTTACACGTGTTCAGGTGTGTTCTGCATGGTCCATCTCCTTCTGAACGAGATTCTGCAGAGCACATGGACTCCCTAAATCAAATCCACACGTGGTGTTTGCACGTGTTACAGCTGTGTGCACCTTGCTTAAGGTAAAGCTCTGTAGGTTTTTTTTTTTTAATTATACGCACGAAGGTCCTGAAATATGGAAATCCTACTTACATGGGCACTGTGTGGCAGTAATACACACGGCTACAGCATTCAGTTTCTTACAAATAAAAGGAACTGTTTATCAAAACCACACCTCTTATTTTTCCAAAAAGTTATTTTTCCTTTCACTTTATGTAAGGGAAATTTCAGCCTGGGGAATAAGCTGAGTCGACAGCTTAAAATCAGGAGTGGGATGGTTTTCAAGCCTCAGGGGCCCACGCTGACCCCTGTTCAGTGTTTCTTGTACAGTTGCTGTGGGTGCACATGGTTTGTCCCCATCTCAGAGCAAGGAAACGCCTCAGAAACCATCATCTGCTGCCGAGAGCTGGTGGGTCAGAGCGTGCATGGGGAAGTGTTTGCTCTCACTGGAGCTGCTCGGTGCATCGAGGGCATGGGGCAGGCAGCTGCTGGAAGCCTCACATCCCATCCACTGTCAGAGTTACCAACCTGGACACTCTGGGGAGGTGTGAGAGCCTCCCTGACAGCTCTGCCTGGGGAGTCCCAGCCATGGCGTGGAGGGGTGTGTGGTCCCAACACAGCAGCTCCTCCTGCCATGAGACCAGGAGAGAAGCTGAGTCTGGTGGGAACCCGGCACGATCCAGGGCGAATTCAGTCCTCCACCAACACAGCCCAATTCACCGGTTTGTGGGCTTGGATCTGGGATTAGGGATCACCTCCATCTCAGCCTCCTGCAGCACCCAGGGCCCAGACTGTGGGACACAGGGGTGTGAGTTTTGGCTCCTGCTGCCAGGCCCTGCAAAGTCAGGGCCAGCAGAAGCTGAGTGCACCTAAAATTCAAATATTTGCCTAGAAACAACTGCAGTAGCTTGCAGTGATTTTTAGTGTTGTTGACTGGTGGTTGAAACCCAATGTAAGGAGGGAGGAGCAGAAAGCTTTCTGGATAGAGGAATTTTTGATATATTTTTATATTCCCCTTGGCCTTTGATCCCTGCTCAGGAAGCCGGCTCTGGCCAGGGAGAGTGAGGGGTGGTCTCGGGCCTTGCTGGCCAGAGTGGGAGGTGGGTTGTGACCCTCAAATCAAAACTTTATCATCACACACCAGACATGAGAGGAACCAGTAAGAGTCAGTTAAGGGGCATCATGTTACATCTGAGAGGCGTTTACTGAGTGAAACTGAAAGCAGAAAATGAAGGAACTCCGATGCTGGTTGGACACATTGCAAATCCTCCAGCAGTTTGAACCTCTGTAGGAAGAGATGAAAGGGTGACCGCAGCTGTGAAAAGGGAAGGAGTTGGAAATGCCTCGGGAGACTGAGCTGTGCGATCTTCTGCTGCCTCTTGTACCAGGCAGTTCACAAGAAGCCAACCTTTAATAGCTCCTAAGAGCCTGCTTTGCCTCCCTGCATGTGTTTGAAGAAGGCTGATGCTTCCAGAGCAGGAGTTCTCTAAAAGGACTGGGCAGAGGGGACAGGAGCTGGTGTGTTTCTCTTTGCCCTCTTCTCTTTCCTACAGAGGATTATCTCAGCAACCGCATCAGTATTTTTCAGTTTCTCACAGTCTTACAAGAGCCGTGGTTGTCTTTGTGGATGGGAAAGGTTTTGAGGTTGCACTTAGGATTTTTCCAGCTGCACTGCAGGGTTTCAATGCTCTGCCTTTACACCAGCTTGTGGAGAATCTGAAACTGCAGCTGTGACCCCTGCCTACCCCCACGTCCTCTGCCCAAAGACTGAGCAGCTTTGGTGGTGAAAAATCAGGAACATTATCTTTCTGTAGTGCAGAAATCATTAGTCCCCTCTGTTAATTCATGTTATGCTCTTAACAAAGCTATTATGAAAATAATTGTATTTATAGGATGATAAGTGTATTTCTGCAATGTAACCTTTAGACAACTGTGTTAAGAGTGGAGAGAAATGAGCATCTCACAATTTCCATAGCAGAATGATTAATTTGTTTTCTTGTTTATTTTTAAACAGAATAAATGGTGTTTCTTCAGGATGGTGCTCACTAGCAGCCTCTGCTCCTGCTTTCACGTGATGGGGATTGAGCAGCTCTGACAACACTTTTCAGTCTGAAGTGCTGTGGAAAGTTTGTCTGCGGGACCTCCACAACTGTGACCCAGAATGTACTGGTGTGTGGGAACGGAGGAATCCGCTGTTTGCAGGGAGAGCAACATGGATCCACAAAATGGTAAATAGGAGGATTCGTTTCTTTCCTATTCCGATGGGGAGCAAAAGGCTCTCAGACAACTCACTACCCAGCTGCCACTGGGCTTTGATGAAGTTTAAAAAGGTGAAAGTTTTTTGAGCCCTGATCTTTGGCAATTTACAGCCTAGAACAAGGAATTTTACTTCCAGGGAGAAGGATGTTGAACTCCCGAGGTGGTAAGAAGACGGATGTTCTCCAAAGGCCTAGGGAATTAGTCAATACATGTATCACGTCTCACCAGTTCCTAAATATGTTTTACAAGATCTGTGCTTTTGCAGCGTGTGAATGCAAATATGTTCCCAGTCACTGATGCAATGGGTATTCAGGGTATGCAAGCTGCTAAAATCAGAGCATCGCTTCTCAGCCTGAGCAGATATTAACCTGCTCCAGTTTTACTGTCAGCTCCAGTTCAGTGGCTTGCAGTGATTTAATGCTGGGCTAGATTAGAGGGTTTGTGTTTATGTAATAAAGAAATTCCCCTTTCAGAAGGGACATATGCTTCAGGTTGCTTCCTGTGAATTTTTTTTTTTTTTTTCCCTGAGCAGACAAATTATTTTTGGATGGTTTCTCTCGCTGCAACCCTCAGCTCCCAGGCAGTGCTGCGTTTCTCTGAGTCAAACCCCAGTTATGTTTCTGCAGCAAGAAATAGCCTCCTGTTCTTGTGTAACGGTGTTCCCCCCTTGCAGCAAGTGCTTCATTAGGAGGCAGCATCTGCGTTTGAAGTGTGGGAAGAAGGTGTGTTTGACGCTTTGTAGTGAGTAAGCAGGCTCCAGCAGAAGCTAATGTTTTTGCAGCCTTATTTTGGATTTTATCAGCAACTATGAAGCAAAACCTGATAGTTTATTCAGAGGCCTCCTTGTCTTGTTTGAAGACGTTTCTCACCAGCGTCACAGGGAGCTCTGGGAACTCTTTCCTTTCTCCGTACGTATTCTGCTTGTTCTGTGATACTGATTTTTCTGTTTGCTTTTGCTTTTGGTAATTAGCCTTGTACCTTTCTGTAACACTTGGTTATTGGATATTCTTAAAATTCTTAAATTCTGTCTTCGGAGTTTCTCTCTGGAAGAAATTATCTCCGCTTGAATACTAAGCTATAAAACCATGAGAAGAATTTTAATCTGCGCTAACGGTTCGCAACTGCTAAATTTTTGTTCTGCAGTAGTGATCTGACAAGTTTTCTCACCGTTTAAAGATACAGTAAATGAATTATTGTAGGAGTGAATAATGAAGTGCAAAGTGGAATAGTTACATTTTCTATATTTTGAGTTCAGTTTTTTTTCTGAGAACTTTATTACACGTTGCTGTTATGTAATTATATTCAGTTAAACCGGTTAGCTGGAAGCATGCAAGTCTCAGTGGCAGACTCTTCTATGTGGATATATCTGGGTTATATTAAAACAGCAGTGCTGGAAAACTGGGAAGGGGATCCTGGTAAAGCTTAAAATCCCTGCACAAGGCACCAGTACTGCCTTGGTGGATTTGCTGTTTAGTAAGGGTATTGTACATGCTTAAACTCATTGTTATTTCAGGATTGTTCGGGTGCTGCCAAGAACGATTGTCATTAGCTCAGCGGTCCCCTCCCTGAGTTCGCTGGTCCTCGTTCTGCTCTCGGATCCCGTTACAGGGCTGGAGCAGGAGCGCGGGGACTCACGCAGCCTCCCCACGCGAACCCATTGTTCACGGCCTTCGGGAACAATGTGCCTGCAGCCTCCTGCTCCATGCAGCTGGGAAGGGGACTGACATCCCGGATCGTTCCTTTAATGCCGACGGCCTCATTAGTGCCCCGAGCTTGGAGTCTTTTTTTTTTTCCGGGGTGGGAGGGACCGAGATGTGACTGTGGGGGGGTGAAGCAGCAGCCAGGGGCTCCGGGACGGGTCAGGTGGATCAGTGGGGCTGGAGGCACCTTCCAGCCGGTCCCTGGGCACTTTCATTGTCTGAAACCTTAGGACTTTGTAGGAGTTTTTTCCCTGGCAGCTGTGAAGCCCTGGCCAACTGTATGTGGAGAAAAGGTTCACGGCATCCTTGTTAGTTAGAAAACACAACACGGGGTGCAGGGGCTCACCTTGCTCAGGTGTCTCCTCTGCTGCTCCTGCCGGCTGTGCGGTGATCTCCTGCATCCCAGCAGGATGCCAGCTCTCCCTGTATCCCAACAAGATGCCAGCTTTCCCTGTATCCCAGCAGGATGCCAGCTTTCCCTGGGACTGAGCTGTGTGTCAGAACTGGACCCTCTCTGCCCTCTGGGGATGGTGCTGGGCTTGACTTGGTGATGCTGCTGGAGCACTCGGAGGGGATTTGTCACCAGAGCGCAGGATGAGGCTCCCTCGTGTGTGCACTCAGCACCTCCCTTGCCTCCTCAGACCCTGCTTCCCCTCTCCTGGGTTTGTTCATCTTGTCCTAATTAAAAGAAACCGAGCAGGGATATGGGGGTGGCTGCAGTCTCTCATGAAGCTCAGGGTTTGGTTTTTTTAAAACTTGGTTAAAGAGCTCTGCACAATACAGAGGAGGTGACATGATGTGAATTTTGTAGGAAGTACAGTGGAAGCCCAAAGGCATCACTTTATGAATGCGTGGAAAAGCATAAAGATTCATCTCCTTTCTAAGGGCTGATTGGCTTCTTTGGATTTTATGAAATTTCACAGCTAGGATTTAATTCTTACCTGGTTTTCTAGGAGACAGTTCCCCAGAGGTGTGGGAGAACAATCATTGTCTCCTGAAACATAAGGGTACTTCTGTTAAGGAGCTTATCTCCCTCTTACTGTGAATTTTATTCAAAGTCACAGAGCATTCATATACCACTGGCGTGTGTCTCAGAGGTGGAATGGGATTATCCTTCAGACATGCCAGAGGGTGTCTCTTCTCTCCTGCTGAACCTAGAAATGAGCACTGAGAAGGGGCGGTGTGGTGGACTGGGTCTGACATTACATAATTAGGGACAACAGTGCTGAGGAGAGCTGCCTGAAACTTTGTGGTGGCTTTGCAGATCTTAAATAACTGCACCTTCACAGCTTCTTCTGAGGCAAATCAGATGTACCTTGGTGACTTTCCACTGTCCAGGGAAGCACAGCTGGACATGGACAGTGTGCCTGGAAAAGGGATCAAAAATACTGTGTGAGAGAGCAAACAAGTAACCAAAATATATTCCTCGAGTTGTCATTTGGAGTGGACCTGAGGCCCTAAAGCTGTGCTTTGCGAGTGCTGTGGTGACCCTGCAGCTCACAGGGCTTTCTATTTTATCAGAAAGAAGCTGCCCACAATGGCAGTGACCTTTGCAACCCCGGCTGGGCTGTGGCTCAGCTCCGATCTGACTCAGAGGGAAAGCTGCTGCCTGCCCGCTGCTTCCTGAATCCTGGAAAAGGCTCGAGTGTGAACAAGAGTTGAACTGGAAAAGTCAAAGGGTTGTTTAACAAGAGGGACTGCTCAGGAGCAAGAGCAATTTTATAGGGAAAGTTTCCCAGCAGTTTGAGTGGAGCAGTTTATCCTCCTGGGACACTCACTGTGCCTCCAGCCTCGCTCCTGGTTGGCATCAGGGCGGGATTTGTGCAGAGGTGGACTCGACGATCCTCATGGGCCCCTTCCAACTCAGCCTGTCCCCTGATTCTGTGATTTCCTCACAGTTCTGCACCGCTGTTGCCTTAAATGTGGAGGGCAGGAACTTGCAGTGTGAATAACTTTGTTTAAAAATCTTTCCTGCTGAATAGAGGAGGAAGGGAAAATCAGCATCACTCATACGACTTTGTTCCTCCTGAAATCACCATGTAAACCTTAAAATCTTCTCATCAGCCGTGTGGGTGGGGGCAGGACCTGCAGCCAGGCCTTGGGGCATGTTGTGCTGTGTAACAGGGAAAATGTACTCACGGCCTCTGTCCTGCTTTTTCCACACACACATCACCCTGCAGTAACATTACCCCGAGTTCTCTGTGACAGCGTGGGGTGAGAAGGACAAGGAGAGGATCGGGGAGGTGAACTGAGCACACAGAGCCCTGGAGAGCTGCAAAGTGTGTCAGTCGTGTGAGGTTCTCCATCACCAGAATAAATCAGGTTTTTCTGGTTTTCTTTCTGCTTGTTAAGCTGTGAGTAAATCTGAGTCCAAACAGCAAACTGACAGGGTTCCTGTGAGCTAAAAAAGCAGAAAATAGAGCAGGTTTTGTATGTGAGTCAGTCTTACTGCAGAGTGCCCTGCAGAAGGAGAAGTAGGAAATGCTCAGCAGGAATAGGAAGTACACTAGTGAGGCAGTAATAGGCTTGTATTTTTAAATATTTAAATAAACTCTTCATACAGAAGTGGTGCAATTTCACAAGGGGCCAAGGGCTGCTGCGGAAGGCTGGGCTGCAGCTGAACATGCCTGTGGTTAAACCTGCTCTCCTGCGCAGAGCTGGGGGTTACAACATCTCTCCAAACCCAACCTGCATCTTCAAAAAGGGCAAGGAATGCTGAGGCTTTTGCAATTTTCCTGATAAAAACCATCAAAGCCAGCCTGCTCTTGAACTTGAGGGCTGTGTCAAGGAGGGCAGAGCTGCTGGGAGAGCCAGTGGTGCAGTAAAGACCTTGGGAGGTTAATTGAGCAGAGAGTCTGACCTGAGAGCCAGTTTGATTTACAGGCAGCAGTAAAACATTGATCTTGATCTGAGCTGTACCTGGAATTATCTGCTGCTTTACAGCTTTATTTTTCCACCTTTCCATTAGAATGTATTTGTGGTGTATTACATTGAAATGTAACTTCTGACAGCTCTGTCAAGAAGGCTGGAAAAAACCAAAGATAAGGTGATAAGGCAGTAAAGAAAATCCTTTGCCCTTAGAACTTGTACACAGGGAGCTCTTTACAGCGTTCCCGAGGTGTGATTTATGACGGAGCTTTCAGGTGAGGGTTGATTCGGGGGTCATGGAACTGCTGTCCTCTGTTTCAGTGGGAAAAAAAGCAATTGATAGTGTTCACACCAGCTCAGCCTTTACCAGGCCTGTAATTGATTTATTGCTTTGCCAGAGATGTTGCAGGTGATTTGTACTTGCATTAAGAAAATGCTATGAATTACAGGGTTTTATCCTCCCCAGAGCCTATGGGGGCCTTATCCAGGACCCATTAAAGTCTTTGCACTGACATAATGGGATCTGCAGGGATCCTTACAGCATTGAGTCTGTGGTTTGTTTGTTTTCCAGTGCTCTGGTCGATAAAGGGGCTGCCAGGGCTGTGCTTGCAGGAGGCACAGAGCTGGGAGGAGCTGTTGGCATTGCAGATGGGGGTGGGGGGCTGGATTTTATACCATTCAACTCCCAATCTGCAATATAAAATCATAGAATCATGAGATTTTTAAGGTTGGAAAAGACCTTTAAGGTCACTGAGTCCAACTGGTTTCCCAGCACTGCCAAGCGCCCCATTAAACCATGTCCCCAAGTGCCACATCCACACCGCTTTTGAACCCCGCAGGGATGGTGACTCAACCATGAAGTCTGTCTCTTAATAGGTTCTGCTTCAGATTTTACATCAAGTCAGGCTGATATTTAATTCCTCCCCTTAACCCAAGCCTGTGTGCTCATTAGTGGGTCAGCAATTGCTTATTTGCATGATTATGTATCACCACAGCAGCAGCTCTTTTATGTAAGTTGCTGATATTTTCACAACGGAAGTGTCTCCATGTTTTTAATTTGTGCCTTGCCCTCACTTAGAGGACCTATTTAAAAAGTCTTTAAGTTTTAGGAAAGGCTCTCACGCTTCCAAAAGCCTTTCCGCAGTCGGAGGGACTCTGGGAGTCAGCAGTTTGTGGTCCTGGCAGGACTTGGGGTCTGCCATGGAGATGCACAGTGGGAAACCCGGGGCAGATCCTCTCTGGTTTGGCTCTCCCTCTCCAGTTGGAGAGGGCAGCAGATCTCTGGTGAGCTTCAGGAACTTCTCATCTGCAAAGACAAGCCCAGTTAGTGTCACCCAGGGGTGAGGAAAAGGGTCAGTCTGCCACAGGAAGAGCGGGAGGAAGGAGGAGAGTGGGAAGGAGCAGGGACCAGGGGCTGGGAGCTGGAGGAGCAGCTTCATTTCCTCTCTCATAGTCAATATGTGGCTCCCAGGCATAAAGGTTGGCATTTCACATACTGCCGGGGAAAACTCAGTCCCAGGCTGTCCCTAGCTCCTCTCTGAGCATAGCTGAAAATCATGGAAAAATAACGAACCAAAGCAGTGACTCAAACAAGAAGTCTGGATAAATTTAGCTCAAATATTCTTGGTATGTTTGTGGTCACTGTGGAAATTGCATCACTTCTTGTTTTAATGATCAAAATATTGCTTGGAAAACTGGCATGGCTACCCGAGGAGAGCTCAAAATGAAATCTTTTAAAAGCAAGTGTGCCTTTGCTTCACCTGCAGTTAATTGGTTTTGGGGGTTGTTTGTTTTATTCCCATCTTGGTTAAGGAGTTTTTGGACTGGAGGTTATTGCTGCTTAATTGAAAAGCCACAAGGTTTAGAGCTGATACACTCTGCAGTGTGATTATCTGCTTCACATGAAAGTTCTGTCTGGGGAGGAGGATTCAAAAAGAGTGCTGGTAATTGCTGAAGACAAGACCTCCTCCAGAATCTGCCTGCACGTCTTTCTGTCTTTCACATCAAAGAGCCTTTGAAAATGCTTTTATTTTTGCATCAACAGGAACATTTTTAATTTTTTTTCACAACACTAATGGACAGGATCCCTTTTCAGATCTCATACGTAGCCTGGAAAACAAAAAGCCTGGCTTCTTAAGTGAGCTTGTAATCCTGGTCACAGTTCTCCCATGTTTTGCACCTTGGACCTTTCACACAGTGGCAGGGTGGGAATAAAAGCTGCCAAATCAAAGCTGTTTGCATGGATAGGACCAGGTTCTTGGATGCAAAGGGTCAGCATTCCTCAAAGGCTGGTGGGAAGGGGATGAACTGTGCCCTGCCTCATTTTGCTGTCTCTGCCTTGGAGCAGACATCCAAAAATGCTGTGATCTGCAGCGGGGTCACAACATGGACAGAGCATCCTCCCAGGCAGAGTCCTCATCCTCCCTCTGCTGAAATGGGTGCTGATATTCCCAGGCACCAGGAAGACAAAATACCTCCCTCTCTGCAAATGCAGGCATTTCTGCCACTTGCAGGTTTTGTCACAAGTAGGGGAAGGTTTTCTGGGGGTTTTTTTGGCAGCTGTCTGGGCCAACAGCAGAGGACTTCCCATCAGGTTTTCTTTCTGCTCCAGACACAACTGTTCAGGTGGTCCTCCCTCTGAGACAGTCTGTCCTGGAGACCAGGATCTTCTCTGACTCCCATGGGAGAAGAGTCAGAAGTGGGAAGTGCCCACATTGAGTTCAGGAGAAGCTGGACTGGAGCCTCACTCTTTTTGTGTGGATTTTTTTTTTATTTTCCAGACTAACCTATCCATCTCTTTCCCCTGGTACTCTTCCCAGCTCTGCACTTCCCTTGGCTCCGCTGCTGCCAAATGGTCCCCTCAAGTCACTTGATGCCAACCATATCCAATACCTTGATTGCATTTTCTTTTTCTCTGCATGCAGCACTTTCACTTAAACCGATCCAGAGTGGTTGTCTTAGTGATAAATGAGAAGATGAGGGTAGCAAGGAGTATTTTATTAGTCAAGCAGGCACAGTAAAGGAGCTCACTGAACTGTGTCTAACATGTACTAAGCTTGGATTTTGCTGCGTGGGATGTTTACCCCCTCAAATCTCTTGACAGGCTTCTTCCTTTAAATGTATCTCCTGGCTCTATCAGGTTTTTTAATAAAAGCTATTCCAGACTTTAGTCAGAGTAGCCTGTGAGGCTCATGTATCGGGACTGAGTATCTGGGTTAATTTCTGACTGTGGGGACACAGGCCTGGAGGGAATGTGTGGGTCAGTGTCCTGGTGTCACACTCCTGCACCTGATGTCTCTCTGCAGGGACAGCTGTTGGCTGCTTCTGGACTCTTATTTTTCACCAGCAGCTGGGCTGCAGTGCTGTAGGTGGGGTTTCCATTTAGGAAGGTGCTTAGATGTGTTACTGAAGTCAGACACAAGCTCAGGAGCTGCTTTTTGCGATCAGAGGAGCTGTGGGATCGCTGGACGTGTCCTTGGTGGAGCCAGCAGAGGAGTTGTGCTGGGAGGAGACCTGAGCAGAGACCTTGGGCCCATCTTCCTCTCACACACAGCAAATCCCTCCTGAGCCCTGCACAGGTAGCCTTTCAGAGCAGGGGCTGAAAGCATTTGCTTCTTTCTAAAGCGAGCTTTAAATACGTGTCAAAGTAGCAAAAGTGGGCTGGCCATGAGGTGGTGCTTCCCCAGTGTGAATAATTAATGTTTTCATTTTTTTAGAAGAAGAATATTGAGCAAATTACTTCTCTGAAAGAAAGAAAACACTGATGTGTGGGATTTTTTTCCCTTCTGATGAAAGCTTGAATGTTGGAGAAAAGGACAAGGTTCAGAAGAAACCAAAGTTAGCTATGAAACTTTATTTTGCAGAGTTTCGAATGAAATCCAACTTTGGTTTGATTTCATAGCTGTAATATTTGATTCAGTTGGACAGGAATGGTCTCATTGAGAACACCTTTCATCATTTAACAACCCTCCCTTTCCAGCCGTGCCTGGAAACGAACACAAAGAAAATCCAAAAGTGTGGTCATACTTCTGCATGCTTAATGTACATCTTCCAATTTAAGGTTTGGAAAGCAAGAGTGGCATAGCTGGCCTTGCCTGCAGAAGCACGTTTCTGAATGATTCAAGCTGTAGGATGGGAACCAAATCACTGAGGCCAAAAGACAAAAATAGAAACTTTCACTCCAGAGCTGAGTCATTCGTATTTTCAATACAGCCACTGGCTCTGGGGCTGTTTGGAGCTCTCAGCAGCTTTCCTTTGGGGGTGGAAGTTAACACAAGCACTGTTCTGTGTCTGTGCTCATCCTTTGCACCCCACAGAGGGCCTTGCTGCGGGATGTGAGATGTTCCCCCTCTCTGTGGGAGCCGCCTTTGCCCTGTGCTTGCTGGGGGACATCCCTGTCCCATTCCCCCATCAGAGTCCTGCCCCTCTTCCACCAGGTACAGCCCAGAGCAGGGGAAGTGCTGCTGCCCTTCACAAACAGCCAATCCTGTCCTCTTGCAGAGGAGAGGCTTGTCCCAATCCCTTGTTCCTTTTCCGTGGATAGCTGCAGGTATCATTAATGACCCTGGATCTGTTTTGCACTTTTCAACATTATCTGCACACTGGCATGATGGGTTTGTCCACACAATCGTATTTCTGTGTAATTCTTTGTGTTCTCTCTGACCCTGTTGCCTTGAGGTGCCTTTGTGCAGCCTCTTTTGTACTTCAGCAAAGAATAACCAGCTCGGTGTCATTTTAACTTCTTGGACAGTACAAATAATTCCCAGAGTCCCAGGAATGTGGGAGATGCAGGAGCCTGCTCAGATCTGGCAGTGCTGACACTGCCCACTGGTACTGCTGAGTCCCAGCGTTACCAGGATTTGAGGCTTTTCTGTTCCCTCTTCCCCCATTATCCTGGATGAGGAAGAAATGATTGTGTAAGTGTGGAGCTAAAGCCTTTGGAGGCGTCTGTTTCTCATAATTCCATTCTGGAGCCCAGTGAAAAGGCAGGAATCCAGAGCATTTTTCCACCCGGGACTTAATATTTTCCTTTCAGGCTTGCATTAACAAATGCTTTTTTTCCTTGCAGGTTAAAAATGTTATAAATAGAAAATTTCCAGCGATTCTGGTGATAATTGGTCACTTTACACAACTGTACCTAAAATTGTCAGCGTGCCCTGGGTGCTTGCTGGAAAACATTTAGTGCAGATCAGCACGGTGTGTGGTGCTGGCATGTAAACAATTTCAAAATACTTCCAGAATCTGCAGTAATAGTGAAAAAGATCCCTTCAGCGCTGGATTTTTGCCTTTGAAGCATTCCTCTGTGTTTGATATCTGGTTTCTTTCGGGGTTACAGAGCTCTTTTTGGGGCAGTGAGCACTGGTTGTGAGCAGCGTTGAAGATGCGGGTGGCTTTTGTGCTCAGTACTTCATCTTTTCCAGTGCCTTTGGCAGGCAGATCTCGGTGCAGAGCCGCTCCTTTAATTAGCTGAAATAATGGATGTTTGGGGGAAATGAAACCACGGGAAATAGGCAGAAAAAGTGTGTGGAGGGCTCTCACTGTCCTGAGAAGCTGGCACGCCTCGCTTCTTGTGGGAGATATGAATTAGGGTCAGCAAGGCCGTGGCCCAGTTCTGGCACAGACTCTCCCGTGGGGATTTGGAACTTCCCAGATAAACCATCCTGCTCTCAGTGCCATCTCACAGGGGGATCTGCTAGTTCTGGCCATTTTTGAATCCTGACAGGAACTATTTAAAGCAAAATTGGTTGAGCCACATGTCCTTCACCCAAATCTGAGGAAAGGTGAAGCAGATCACAGGCTTCTTGCTGCAGGATGGTTTTGAGGCAGGTTCTGGCTATGTGGGCATGTGGGGGGGCACAAGAGGCCTTGGTCTGTGGCTTTATCGTCTAAGAAATGAACGAATGAAATGAATGAACAAAATCTTTTAACCTTTTTTTGTAAAAAATGAAACCTTGAAGTGTCAGCTAATTCAAAAAGGAACACAAAGGATACCTTTGTTTCATGAAGCATTTTTACTCGCTTGGGCTGACTGAAAAATTTATTTCTTTATTTTTTATTAAAGAACCCAGGGTTTTGGGTTTTTTCTTCCTGGTTTGGGATGGGATTTTTCAGTATCTCAAAAATTTCCAGAGGACTGAACAACTTTTCTTACCCCTCTGAATGGAAAGCTCAGTGTAGGGCAGATCCATCATCCTTTGAAATCACTGGAGGCTTCCCCTTGGCTGCTGCTCACTTTGTTAGCCTGAAGTTTTCCAAAGCAGCACAAGATGCGTGAGTCTGTTGCAGAGACTCAGAAATAACGTGGTTTTCCATTAATTTTGCAAACCAGCTGGGCAAAGCTTGTGTGGAGTAGAATTGAAAAACGTTCAGTGACACCGGGGAGTTTTCGGGCGTTTTGAGGCGCCGGTTTAAATATTCAGCACATCTTTAACCTCATCTCTGCCCCGTTTTTTATCTGTGCTGTGACAGCGCTCAGGAGTCAAAATGGCAAAAGATTAAGCTGGGAAAGGTTGGCTGTAGCCATCTGGTGCTGTTGAGGAATTAATGTGTGAGCTCAGCCCGCAGAGGCGGCCTCCCTGCCCACCCCCATCCCCACAGCTCCGCACCAGAGGCTTGGATTTCGCTGTAATGGGACATGGAGATGAAAATATCTGTCAAGGCTCAACTGTAGCAGGTAATTCAGACAAAGGAGCAGCCAGCCAGCCATTCCATGCAGTGGCCACTGTAGGAGCTGCTCGTGCTGAAGCAGGGGTGGGTGGTTGTCAGTCCCAGGAATTCACAGCTTAATTGGGCAGCGCTGAATGGGGTGCTGTGTTAAGGCACCTGCTTGATTTGCTGCCGTCTCTGGAAATACCTGCTCACATTATGACAAGGTCAGTAGCGGTTTTCAAGTTTTATTATTGCTGTAATTCTGTTTTTGGAGGAGGTTAGCTTCCTGCCCTGATTTATCCTGGGTAAAGCATCTCATTTCTGTCTTTCTCTGCTAAATAAAAATATCCTGCTTAGTTGCCAAAGAACTGCTGGCTTATCAAAGGGCCTAATGCAGCATTTACAAACTCTTGTGAGTTTATGTGTCAGAGATGCAGTGATTTGGGCTATAAAGATAACAATCATCAGTGCATTGTGCTGCTTTGTTATGCAGCTGTTTGCTGATTCACAGCACTGACCTGCAAACCCTCCCCTTTCACTAATGGCACACTGTCAATTTAGAAATTTTTGAGGGTTTTTTTTCACCTGCTGTGATAATAAGGCCTGTGACAGGGTGTAACTGCACATGACTCTAAAATTCTCATGGTACTCTTTATTATTAATAAGGCTTTTTTAAAAATTTTGTTTCTCTGAGCTGGGTCAGCAGTCTTTTGCACTTTAAAAGTGATACCTTGTACACTCTTAATTCAGTAAAATAACACTGCTTTTTTATTGGTAACCGCTGGTTTCAATGGGATATTTTTTAGAAGGAAATTAGTCTTGCCCTTAGCTTTTATAAGAGGTTGTCACGGCAAAACCAAACTTTAAAGCTATTTCCAAAGTATAAAACATTGAAATCAAGAGAGAAATAATTGCAGCGTTATTTGCTTTTGTACAAGCTGTTAAGTGGCATGAGGAATAGGTGATGGATGTGTTTTTAGTGTCAGCAAATGCCTCCCCTTTTCCCCTTACAAACAGCCCTGGGTTTGCTCACACCTTTTTTAGTAGAAAGCAAGAAAAGGAGAGAAGCTGTGAATCTGTGGAGAGGTTAAAGAAATACGATGCAGAGATGCAGAGGCTGCATGTTAGGGAGTAAACTCTGTGGCTTTATTTTCACAGATGTTCAAAGGTGTTAGAGAAAAGACCCCTCCTCAGTTCAAATAGGCTTCATTTATCTGCTTTTTGGTGCTGCTTTGGGGCAGTGCTCTCAGGGGAACCTGTGCCAGCACAGGAACTGCCCCAGATCTGCGGGCAGTAAAGCAGAAACTAAAAAAGATGGCAATGGGTGTGTAAAGTTTCTGGAGTTTCCAGGATAGAGGAATATGCAAGGAGTTCTGCTGGAATATCATCCTCCTGTGCTGGTTTGCTTAGAGCAACGTGCGGTGCTGTGCAGTAACACCGACCCTGCTGTGCAAAGCGCAGGAGCCGGCTCCTAAATCCATCAGATCTCAGAATTAAAAGCGCTTTGCTGCATCCAGGCTCAAATGCTCAACATCCAAACCCAGAGGTTCAGTGTTCCTGAGCTCCGGTACTGCTCTCCTGTCACATTGCTCAGGCTGGGTGTGAGTGAGGTGACTCCGCAGGGAAAGCCACGAAGAGCTCAGGCAAGGAGCATGAGACATGTCAGGTTAAACGCAGAGCAGAATTCCTTTGGATTTCAGCCCAGATTTCTGCTAAAAATGGCTGCTGCATGTAATTGCAAAAGTTTATTCTCAGCCTACATGAGTGCCACCGCTGATGATAGGTCAGTCATGCATCTTGTGGAAGTAAAACAGTCTGCAGTCAGTAAAATGTAGTTTTCCTCATTTATTTTCCCCCCACTGGTGGCTATAAATTAAGCTTATAGAACATGCTGCTTCTTAATTTGCACTGTGTTTGAGGAGCCAATATATCATATAATAAGTCACCAGGAAATCTTCTGTGAACTGGGTAATTTTGTTGGTGAGATGCTTAGCTTTGCCTTGGATGGCATCTGTGTTTTTTGGGAATTTGGGAATGGATGACCAACCTTCTCTCATTTAACCTCTGAAAGCTCTGGTAAAATTTGGCAGCACCAAGTGAGTACAGCTGTTGGTTGGGGGCAAACTTTTTTATCTGCATCTCACCAGTTTTGCGCTTTTCAGGCTTTTAATTGATAGTCTCAAGGATTATTTTTTGGTGGAGATGCTTTGGCAGCTTCTTCCTTCAGGCCTTGGGCAGGAGGTCAATTTACCCTGCGGAATGGAATCATAGAAGGAAGTTTTGGTGTAAGAAATTTGAGTGATGGGTAGCACTGTCTTGCTGCCAAGAATATTTGATATCAATATATCAGTTTCAAGCAGTAGAATTTCTTACACTCAAAGAAACTTTTATTGAATTCTACTTGGTGGATGTTCAGATGTTCCAAACTGAGCAGCTTTGATTAAATCAATACAAAATTGCCTAAGACAAGACTGAAATTGAGCTTCAGGACTAAAATGAGTATCCTGGAGACTCTTCTGGGAGTAAACTCCGTGGAGCCAGCTGTCTGTGACTTTCCCATTCCTGGAGATGCCAGGATTATTCACCTGACTCCTGACCAGCCCGTGTTCTGCCAGCAGTGACTGAGCCTTTGCACTACAAAGGACTTAAGGAATTGTGGGGAGGTCAGAGATGTAAGAGGAAGCCCTTAACACATTAGCCAAAATGTTTTGTGAAGTCTCATTTGGCAAAACACAGAAGTGGTCTTGGGATTAGGGTCGAGCAGGCAGAGTTCCTCCTTCCCTCAGTTACAGCCCTGTGACCCTCCCTGTGCTCCCTGCCCAGCTGGAGTGGGGCAGCTCCAGCAGGAGGGGTGGAAAATGCTCCTTCAAGGAGAGTTTTGCTGTGCAGGATGTGTGGGAGGGTGGCTGGAGACCTCCTTACTCGAGGGGGATGTGACACCAGGATCTGATGGATCTCTGATCGTGAGATTCTTGTACCTCCACCCTCCATGGCCAGGATTTAAAAACAGAGATGGTCCTGCTCCATTCCTTGGCTGAAAGGCTGTGCCTTTATATCTGGCATGGCTGCAGATGTGGGTCTTGAGTGAGAGTCCCCAAAATCAGGATTGAGGCTGGAATTGAGTAGAATTTGTCCCTCCTTTCTGCAATTTGCAGGAAGCAAATGGAATTGCTCTTCTCTCTCAGCCCTGGCTTGCAGGGCTCCTTGAGCAGGAAGCTGAGCAGCTTTCCAGCTGTTTTGTATCTCCGATGTGAGGCATTTCCTCCTCCAAGGGGAATTCCAGAGCTTCTCTCTGGGTTCAGGGTGATTTCATCACAGGGTGCCGAGCAGGGAGGCTGCTTGCTCCAGTAGCTGCAGTGGTTGCTTGGATCTGTACTTTCTGATTTTACTTAGTCCAGTTCTGAGTTGTTTTGACTGGAGAATTATTTTGCTTTAAAGTTCTCCCTTCTGTCAGCCTTTAAACATACTTGCCTAAGAATATTTTTTTTCCCTATCTTTGGTATCCATGAAAATGAAAATTAAATCTTTATATTTTTAGTGATCCCTTACAGGTCTGCTTCAAAAGAGTGGACCAAATGCAGGAAGAGTTTATTTTCCCACTTACTCCCTAAAATTACAGAATTATGGAAGCACTGCACCTATTACCATGAGCTCTGAGATGCTCTTTATTGTGCTGTAATTTAATCCCACTTTCTTCGGCTTTGATTTCTGCTCCTTGTCCTTCACACGTTCTGCTTCATCTGGGAAAGGTTATTGGTGAGGGCACATTTTTAATGGCACCAACCTCTGGAGCCGTCTCCAATGTCTGAGTGATTTGAGCTTCGTTTAAATAATTGATGAGAAGTGTTAGTCAGAACCTACTGGTGATTCAGACTGCATTATTCAAAGATATTTACTGACAGTTATAGATTGCTCCAAATTTACTTCTCTTTCTGGGCTGCATAAACTAGGCCCTGCATGACATATGTGTCTATT
Organism: Pomatostomus ruficeps; assembly: GCA_013400735.1. NCBI lineage: Eukaryota > Metazoa > Chordata > Aves > Passeriformes > Timaliidae > Pomatostomus > Pomatostomus ruficeps. The sequence goes on along the minus strand of VYZT01049982.1, from coordinate 281,518 downwards.
TAAAAAAAATAAATCCTTGTAAATGTATGTGAAAGTCTGTGGGCTTGAGTGCTTTATTTAACCAGTTGCACATAAGCAATAATAATTCATAATGTTTTAGCAGGAAAAAACATTTTCTTTTCAAGTGGAAAATGCTTTTTTCCTCTGTGTTGCGTGTTGTTCTGGAGTGGACATGAAAACATCTTTTATTTCAGTGACTTTCCTGCAGTTTTCTCTGTCCTGGTGGTTGGGGAATGGTTGAGTGTGAGACTTCCTGGCTGCCTCATTAGCCACCCACCAAAGCATCTTTTCTGCTGGCTGCAGCTTTTAATATCTGACACTTAAAAGCTCTTCTGGCTCCCAGCAGCATGTAGGAAAAGAAAGTCTGGTCTAGGAGATTCTCCGGAATTGATTGAGGTCACTCTGGGCATCTTGCATAATCTCCTTTTTTTTTCCTAGAGTAAATATTCCCAAATTCTTTTGTTCCACACTCATAGAGGTGTCTAAAACTCACTGGAAATGCTGGAGGACAGTGGGATTTGATGAGGCTGCTGTCAGGAGTGAAGTGTGGCTGAAGCAAGGCCGGTAATGCCACATTTGCCTTTCAGATTCCCGGCTTTGTGAGAATTCCTGCAGGTGCCAGTCCCATGCAGTCCCTTCTGTTCCCTGGCTCCTCAGCAGGAGGATGAGTGTGCCAGGCAGATGAAGGGTTTATGTCTGTGAGCTCCCTCACCTTCCTTTGGAAACCACCTCTGGGAGCCATTGGGGAACTCGCTGGCCCTCTTAGTTTCACGTCCCTGTTGGGGAAGTACTTTAACATTTTCCCACTCTATTTTGTCAGGCTCTGTTTTAAAATCGTGTGCAGTAAATATTCCACTGAAAATCACCAATTTCCTTTATTCCCAGGATTCCCTGACATTGCAGCTGTGCATGAGGAATGAGCAGGTGCTTCTCCCTGACTCCTCTTCTCTGTTTTTCCTGCAGGAACTGTGGACATGGGTGGCAAACAGTCCACAAGTGGCGACGTCTCCGCAGTCCAGACCCCTGTGACAGAAAGCATCCAGGATGCTTACAAGGCTGGGGACACCAGCAAGGCCCAAGAGTTGATTAGGTTGTCCTGTGAGGAGACTGCACTGCAAGTGGAAAAGGTTGGGTTGAGGTTACTGCTCTCTCTCAGATTTTACTGGCAGATACCAAAATGCCCAGCTGCTGCTGCCTTCTGTCAGGTTTCATGGGGGAAATGCATTCAGTTGTGTGGGTCCCAGACATGGCTGGCTGCGTGGGGCTCTGCAGACTCATGCTCAGGGACACTGCCCTTGCAAACACGGATCAGGAAGATGGGACAGACCACAGGGAGCAGCGTTTGCAGGGGCAGGAGGCTGTGTGAGGGGCGTGCTGTTGCTGTGGTCACCAGAACAGGGAAATGCATTTTTCCCCAGTAAAAGGAAGCAGTTTATGGACTTAGGAAAAAACGTATTCCCCCATTAATGGCCGCCCAAGAAGATTTTGCTGTTTGTGTGGGGAATGATGTCCCAGACTCTGTACCAGCTTCTGCGCTGCTCTGCCTTCAGAGCGCTCCTTTTGAGCCTGCTCTTTGCACAGAGCTGATGTGGGTGTTTTGGGAGGGTCCCTGCATGTCAAGTCCAGTCACGGTGGCCGTCTCCAAAACAGGTAATGCTGCATTTTGCAGCTGAGCTGTGCAAATGCTTTTTCTGTTGGTCCGTGAAAAATGGATTTACACTCACTGTTCTGTGCCTTGGGCACTTATGTGCTAAAACCATACAAAAAAGTGTAATACAAACCCCAACAAATTAATATAATAAATTTATCAACAATTAGTACAATGGCCACTAGTGACATTCTCAATTAACCATGGCAGCAGTGGACACGCCTTGGCATGGGCACAAATAAATCCACACAGTTCTTGAAATGCTCTTTCTCTGCCTGCTGCCTTTGACAGAGAGTTTCTTGTGCTGTGTTTCCTTCACCAGTGTCAGCTTTTAGGCATTGCAGCAGCATTTGGAGATCTGCAGGCGGTGAGGTACCTGCTGAGGGAGGCGTTGGTGGTGTTACCCACAGAGCCCAGCGATGACAATGCAGCTGTGGTGGCTGCGTACTTTGGGCACAAGGACATCGTGAAAGAGCTGCTGGATTCCCTGCGTGGTGAGCCCTGCCTTGACCCTCTCTCCCCGAGCTTTTCAGGAGCTGGGTGCTACAGCTTCAAACAGGCATTTGGGGGTTTTTTCACATTCCTTGGAAGGGGAGGGATTTCGTCACGGGAAAGTGCGTGGAGGGATCAGATCTCTGCTGTGCTTGAAGGAAACTCCCCCCGTGGGGGAAAGAAACACATCCATAAAAATCATAAAAATGTTCCGTGTTTGCAGATTGGAAATGGAGGAAGATGCCATTGAGACAGTTCATTCCCATCAGGCCTCACAGCTGGGTAACATCCCAGACCCTACAGAGAAATGTGGGGATTTTCAGGATGCAGCATCATCCCACAATCCAGCAGTCACAGTGGTGCTGGCAGTGAGTGGCCTGGCTGGTCAGGGACACTTTGGGTGCACAGCTGGAACCCACTACGTTCTCTGCTTGACGTTTTGTTTGGATTTTCAGGGGAATTCCTGCTTTAGAGTAATCATTATATTTTACTTCAGTTTTATTATAGTGATTATTTCAGAGCAGAGGCATTTTTGGACTCAGACACGATTCCTAAGGCAGCAGTGGGCGTGGGGGGCAGACACAACTCTGACTCAGGACCAGGAGCTGTGTTGGGGTCCCTGTTGCTCTCCCAGTGTTCTGTGAGCTTGGCAGCTGCTTCTCCCTGGGACCTTCCATGGATTTGGGGTCCAGAGGTTCCTGCAGAAGGTCTGGGGCAAATCCTTGACCTCAGCCACTGCAGTAACACAAGAGCTAAGCTGGCCTCTGCAATATTTAACCTGAATATTGCTCTGGCTCCTCACTGAGAACGGGAATAACCTGTTGGGAAACCTGCTTATTTGGTGTCCTGTTGGAGCACTGGTAAGCAAAACAAATGTTCCAGTTTGGGGCATCCAATTAAATGTAATATTTCCTTCAGCCAGAAAGGAAGCTGAGTAAGCCAGTAGCAAAAATTAAATTATATTACTATAATACACTGAGTAATGAAAAGTGACTTAAGTAGTTTCTGGAAACTTAGCTCAGTTTAGAAGTGACCAAATTCCCTCCAACTGTTGCTTCGGGGGGGCCAGGGGAGGAGCTCTGTACAAACAGCAGCTTTCAGAATTTTTTTGTACAGGACTTTCCAACTGTGTTCTTGGGAAGTTACACAGAAACCAATCACAGGGCTTAGGTATAAATTGCATAAATTTGCGATTTGGCTGTTGCACTGCAGTGATTCTCCCTGGAACAGTGAGAGCTGCTTGTGGCTTGCAGCCTCAGTGGAGCCCAATTTTTGTAGCAGGAGGGTGAGGGATTTCGTGGAGTTGTTAAGAATGCAAAGAGCGATGCAATTTCCACATGCATAAGCTGCAAAAAAGCCTTGACACGTAAAACTTGGGCTTGTGGATGTTCCTGTAAGTGTTTCAGAGAGGATGTGAATTTGTAAAGTGAATGGAGGTGGTACAGGGAGTCAGGGGAGATTTAAGGACTGTTTGTTGTTAGCAGAAATAATTCTGTCCTGAGTGTTTAGTTACTTGCCCAGAATTAGGCACACCTAGAGGAAAGTGCTGTTCTACAGGAAAACATTATTTCAGGAAAAAGAAGCAGTTTGAGAACGACTAAAACATCAACAAATTCATGCAGGAATCAGAATACAATATTTTAATTTTTAGCCTCAAATGACATTTATCTGACTTCACTATGAATTGATAGTAAAGAGCTGACTTGAAATGAAATATTTGAAGGGGAAATGAAAGTTTTGGTGGGAGACTTCAGATTGCAGCGAAAACAAGCTAAAACAATTATTTTTTTGTTGACTGAAGCATTTAGTTTTGTTTTATTCATCCAATAGCATGAAAACTCCTCTGGTTTTCCCCATTCTTTGTATCCCCCATCATGAACTTGGGAGAAGTGGCCAGTGCTGGGTGTTTGGATCTGGATGCAAAGACAGTCTTGATTATTCCTGCTTGGGATGTGATGTTGATTTATCTGCTGGGTTTTTAGCAGAATTGCTGCTGCCTTATGAATGCTTAGGTCAGGGACAGACAAAAAAATTCACCCATTAGCTGGATGGGTAAAGAAGAACAGTTAAACAAAGCTGAAAACTTTGTGTCTGACCAGCTTGGGACCCTTCTCTGACACACTCCTGCAGTGTAATCTGTTCCCTTTGTGCTCAGGGGCCTCACGCTGTACCAAACCCCTTTGCACAGCCATTATTGGTGGGTATTCCTTGCACGTCACAGCCTGGTGGCACCAACCAAGCCACATTTCCGATGTTTTTGGTAGGTCCTAACACTTGCCAGCAGCTGCTGAACTGGATGCTGGCCATCGCCTGCCAGCAGGGCCATCTGGACATTGTCAAGCTCCTGATCCGTGCGTACAGTGCTGACCCCGAGAGCTGTGCAGTCCGCAAGAACGAGTTCCCCGTGCTCATCCGCCTGCCCCTCTACGCTGCCATAAAGGCAGGTGGGTATTTTTAAGCTTCCAAAATCTGCCCCTTTTTCTGCCAGGCCTCCAAGGAACGGCCTGAGCTGTTCACACACAGGATGGTATCCACGCGGACTGGCTTGTCTGGGGTAGGATTTCCAGCAGGATAAATTAAGATAAAATTGGCTCTGAATCTTTCAGCTCAGCCAAATTTAAGTCAGGGCCCTGTGAAGTTCGATTACTGTAAATGCTGAGAGGCTGAACTTTCCTCTATAAACTCTGAGGGAAAAGACCCTTAAAAAGTAGAATCCTTGCAAGTAAAAGCATTATTGTTATGGACACTCTGGCACACATGCTTGATTTAGGCTGAATAATTTACACTTCAAAGCACAGCTGTGTGTATAGTTTAATAAGACAGGGAAAAAAAGAGAAAAAAAGAAAGAGCCTGGGCCAGCACTTTCACACAGTGTCTCTGCTGTCTCAGTTTGACCAAACTGAGTCCTGCCACTGGAGGAAACAGCCTTTACACAGTTCAGTTTCCTTTTTTGCCCACCCCCACAGGTTTTTTTTTCAGAAGTGGTTATTTCCCAGGATTTCTGTTCAGCTCCTTGTTGCTTCATTTACATGAGGCGAAGAGAACAAACAATCTGCTTTTCTCCAAAGGGAACGAAGATGTGGCCGTGTTTCTGTTGCGGAATGGAGCTTTCTTTTGTTCCTACATCCTGATGGACAGTCCTGAATCCAGCAAACACCTTCTGAGGAAGTATTTCATTGAGACGACCCCACTACCAGGTAGTGCTCCAGCAAAAACAGTAAGTAACCGTTTATCTGCCTGGAGAGATGTTGTTTTGAAGGGGCATCATGTTAATAATTGATAATTTTCTCTGCACGCCGTGTGGCTGCTGATTCTTCTTAACAAGGGCCTTGTGGTTTGCTGCCCCTTCGGAGAACAAGCTGTGCAAGGGCTTTGGTGCTGAATTACAAGGTGTGAAACGCCAGGGCTTTCAATGGTATCACTGTGCAAGGCACAGCAACAGCTTCTGTGGGGTAATTTGAACGCCATCGTGTGACCCAGGGTGTGCTGGGGCGGGCAAACACCAACCTTGGGCTCAAAGTCTTCCAGAGGAGAAGCTGGGCTGCTTCTAGCACAGATCTCCTCTGTGCCCTCAGGGTCATCACTTCCTTTAGGTTTCTGTTGTGCCCCCTGGTTGCAGCCACAAGCTCTCTGGTGTCCCTGAGTGTTGGGGTGGCACAGAGCTGGGCATGGGAACCCTTCTGTGCCAGACAGTCCGGGTAAAAACGGGCTCATGTGGCTTTTTGTTAACAAGGAGCGTGAGCAAAGCAATGATCCGCTGAGTATCTTCCCTACCTTGGATCCTCAGCAGCATAAAAAGTGTCTCACACTGTCATTGTTCCTGCTTTATGGGGAAGTACGCAGTATTTTGTATTATTTATACCGTTCTCCAGCAATTCATTACCAGGCATTTTTAATTTTTTCCCCCCAGTCTGTAGTTTAACCCACACTGAATAGGAGCATCGGGTCCCTGAACTTTAAGTGCTTACAGCTCTCATCAGGTCACAAAAGTTCTGCAGTGAAAAGATGTCCCTAATCGATCCAGCTGAGTACCTGTCTGCTCAGCTTGTGATGCTGCAGGCTGTTGCTTCTGCTTTGGTGTTAAGTAAAAATAAGGAGAGAGGTTTTAGTAGCTTTACAAACTTCTCCATTCTCTGTTTTTCTGCCAGAACCCTCTCACTGGGTTCCTGTTGATACCCTTGAGTGTTAGACCACATAAGTGAGCTTGATTTCTTTAGGTTCAATCAGATTTAGAGCCCTCCTTGTGCTACTCTTAATTTTGTTGACAGATAAACAAGAGGAAGCTGAATCCTAGATGCGGATAAGAGTTGATAAAATGTCTTTCAGAAGGAAAAAAAAATCCAACTGGATAATTCAGCTTGAATAAACTTGGAATAAATGTTTGAATCACAGGGAAGAGGTCTGTTTTCCATGTGAATTTGCTGGCAATATTTAACTTAGCTGCTGTAAAAATGACTCAGCTTTGCTGTTGTCACACCCTGAGTGAAGAAGAAGAGAGCAGTCTTAAAACATCAGCTAATTGCCAGAAGGGCCTGGTTTAAAAACAAAGAAAAAGAAAAGAAGCAGAGAAAAAACACAGAAACTTGACCTTGATTCTCCTAGTAGCTGTTTATTTTTAATATGTTTGCTTATTTAATGCTTTCTCTTTGGATTCATTTTGGCAGACTGAGACAAATTCGGGAGGCTCTGTGCTAGTTTGCCGCAGAGCTCAGATCTTTGGGAAGTGACACTCACACACCCTGATAACTTTTTGAAACACGACTTTGTGGCAGCTGCAAACAAACTGCCTCGGCGCTTTCTTCTTGTCTCAGAGGGCTCATCCTGAGACGGATTTTGCACCGGGAGGAAGCAAAACTGGGTTGTGTGGGGACTGGGATGTGAGCGGGAGCCAGCTGGATGTCAGAAAGGTCTGGTCTTGGACAGGGAGGGCAAACCAAGGGCTGATCCCTTCAGAGCGAGCCCAGAACTTCAAAAGGGTTTGTCCCTTCTGTGCTATCTCTGAGTGGAAACACTCGAGCACAGCTGAGCTCCAATCGATTTCACAGCAGTGAGTGCAGAGCTACGCATGAAATGTGCCTGAGAGCCGGTTTTGGCTGCCACACCTCCCAGACAGCCCTCGCACGGAGCAGAGCTGCCCTTTCTCAGACCAGAGGAGCTACATCTCATTTTCCTAATATCTGTTTCTCCTTTTTTTGTTTTTTTCCTGGCATAAGTTTATACCCACAGCAAACCACAGTTTTGCTAAAGGGAGGAAGTGGTCCATTTTTACAGGAACAGGTAACAAATGCCAGAGAGAGCCTTTGCAGTGGCTGGGCACAGATTCCAGACTTCAGTAGGTGTAGTCAGATAAATGTAACTTTCCAGCGTGTGCAGTGTGAGATATATTTAATTTTTCCATTACAGACCAGAGAAGAGCTTTGTCTGCTGCATTTTCCCTAGGAAATATTTTACCAATAATTTTACATTCAAGCATACAAATGCGTATGTGCGTGTGGGATCCTCCTCTCATTTCTTTACCCTGGTGATCTCACTTACATCACCGTCAGCACCGAGATCTGCTGCAGTCCCACACAGGATTCAGAGCAGGGTTGTTGATGGAGGGAGCAGATCCCTGTCCTCAGATTATCCCGTCTGCAGCAGGAGCGAGGTTCTGTCGGAGCACGTCGCGTCATTTAGGAGAAATGCACAACAGCCTTTCTTAATCACCTTACCAGACAGCCTCAGATTTAAGTAAATATTTTTCATATTTATAGTTGATCCTCTGCCCAAGAGCAGCGGGGTTTCTTGCTCCTGCACAATTTCCAGTCCTTTGCCTCAGTGCATCGCCTGACATCGCTGCAGTAGAAGATTTCAATTTAATCTTCAGGGCTTGTATTGAGAAATTCTTCCTTTGGCAGGCAGGGGAGTCTGCAGAGGTTTTCCTTGGCCTTGTGAAGAGCAGGGAGCTGCCTGCAGTCAGGCCTTGTCCTGAGCTAACGTTCTCTGAACTCTGCCCCTGGTTTAGCACAGAGCTCCCCACCAGCCCCAAACGGAGAAGGGTTGGGCTGAGCACTGAGCTCTGCGAGTTTGGCACCACAGACCTTTGGCATCAGAGAAACAGCTTTTCTGGGAAATAGTGGAGATGATTAAGTATGAGTTGAGGAGGAAATCCCCTCTCTTTGTGGCGCTGCTGTCAGGATTTCTTTCACTTAATGAACATTTTCACTGCAGAGTCCTGAGCCGGCCAAACCCCTGAGGTAACTCCACGGACATCAGGTCAGTGGTACCAGATGAATTTGGTCCACTGTCCCTGAGTCAGTTAAAGGGGCTTGGCTGCCCCCCAGTTTGCAGAGACACTGCCAGTCCTTGTCTCTGGATGGAAAGGAGGACTCTGATTGCTGGGATTCAAAAATCTGCCTTGGATACAGGACACCAAGCCCTGCAGCAGCGCTGATAGCAGGTGCTGGATTTCACAATCTTGTCTGTGGTTTGAGAAGTCATTATCTGCATTCTACAGGTGCCTCCTTATCACATTAAATACCCTGAGGCCATGCCTCTGCATTTTTGAGGGAAATGATACACAGCAATCTAAATGCAAAATAGAGGTGGGTTATCAGTCTGCAGAGAGGAGCAGCACGGACACAAGGTCCTGCTTGCACCCCCTAACAGAAGGCTGTAAGGCTGTGTTATTCCTGCACTGGTTGGTGTACTCAAGGACAGGTACTTTTTTCCTAAGCCCAGGGATTTGTGGTACCTGTTACTGGTGAGAGAGAAGTACAGAAAACAGAATCCTGAATTTAAAACAGGAGTTTGTGAGCAGGAAGCTGTTAAATGTGCAGGCTTGGGAAATGCAGCAGCAAAGCAGGGCATGTTTGGGGTGAGAGGGAAAGCTTTGCAGTGCAGCTCCCCTTGGGTGCTGTGCGTTTTGCAGTAGCAGTGGAGACTCTGCTCAGTTTGATTTCTTGCTGCTGCTGGCTCGCTGTGGTTCACAGGGGTGCCTTGTGGCACGGCAGTGGGTGCAGCTTCAAACAAACAGCCTGTGCTCTCTGCCTCGGTTTCCCCAGTGGCACAATGGGCATAATATTTCCATTCATATTTGCAGGGCTGTCCTGAGGCATCACGAGGGAAGGTTTGAAAAGCACAGTGTCTACACTAAGTGCAACTACTGTCAATATCTAAAAAGTGCATCTGTTTGTACTTACCCTTTGTTCCATTCTCCTAAGCATTTGAACTGTCTGATCTACATGACCAGTTCTGAGTCTCACATAAGCATCTGAGACAGGCCTTTGTTTCCCTTTTCTTTCTCTCCCTTCCCCAAATTAATTCCTTTTAATTCTAAGTTTGGGGTTAAAAGTCCAAAGAGCTAAATACTGGGCATTGGAAAGTAAATTAAATTTGCTGTCGGGTTCGTGCTGCCTCCTGGTGGGGAATTAAGGATCATTCCATTGAGGTTGATCTGGGGATGAGTTATGTCAAAAACAACAAGTTTCTGAAAACGTTTTGGGAATACCATTTTTAAAATGTGCATTTCACGACGAGGATTTGAATGCAATGAGGTGATCTTGAAAATGAAGCCTTGGATTGTTTCCTTGCATTGATGACCACTCTGTGTCCACATTTTCTCCTGTCCAAGCTGGACCCTGCATGAGTGTGGACTGGTGAAGAAATCCAGGTCCCCTGCTTGAGCTTGCTCGTGGTCTTTGGAGTGAGATCATGGAGCAGATCCGGCAGGGGCTGCTGATATCCAGGCATGATTTCATCTCTGAGTCAGTTGAATTCCTAGAAGCAGATTGGAAAGGGAGCAAAATGTTTATGGCCTGTGCTCTGCTCTGCCAGATTCCCAGTGGTGCAGCACAGGCTGAGAGCGACTGGGATCTCACTAATGTGGTTTTCTCTTCTCTCTTTGCCACATCCAGGCTTTGTGTGTGAACTGGTCCAACCTCAAACTGCCCTGGGTGGATCTGGACTGGCTGATCGATATCTCCTGTCAGATAACGGAGCTCGATCTCTCTGCCAACTGCCTGGTGTCCCTTCCATCCGTGATCCCGTGGGGCCTGATAAACCTCCGGAGGCTCAGCCTGGCTGACAATCAGCTGACGGAGCTGCCCAGTGTGCAGTCCTCTGACGAGATCATTTGCACAAGGTGTGTGCACCACACAGAGCTGAGCCTGCAGGGACAGCATCAAACCACTCACTGGGCTTCAGGGAGACTCTGCAAGGGGAGAGCTCACTGCAGCACCTTCTGGGTCTCTTTTCTGTCTGCTGCCAGGTTTAACTTGGCATTTGCCCCTCTGCGTTCTCAGTGTTTCCAGGTTTGTTGTCAGGACAGTTTTATTCCTGTATTGTCTCGTGTTGCCTCTGCTTCTCTCCAGCTGTGGTGAGCCCCATTCCTCTAAGCTGGCTCAGAGTGACATTGACTGGCTGATACCAGTGATTTTATCTGCTCTCTGTCCAGACCACCCCTCTCTGCTCCCTGGAAGGGTTAATTTTCTAGTTAGGGTTTTATGCCTTGCCTCGTGAGGCACATTTCAGCTGCCTTCATTCAGAACTAAAGCTGTCCTGGTAAAACAGATCTCTGTGGCAACAGGAGCCTTTGGTAGCATTTTCCTGATGCCTGACTGAGATTGTTCTGTACTCACAGGTTACTCGAGGTCGATGTATCCAGCAACAGGCTCTCCACTCTCCCTACTGGATTCCTACACCTTAAAAACCTTAAAAAACTCATCGCTTCCAAAAACTATATGGAGAAGTTATTTGACGAGGAAAACAGTACGTACAGTCCGGTGTTTGGCTTGCATTTCAAGGCTGAGCTGTGGGGAAGAACCCAAAAATGTTAAAATAATGGCTCAAATGGCTTAAAAGCTCTCATGCTTATACCAAGTCCACAATGTTTCGTGTTTTCTAGCAACTAATTGGATTGGTTTAAGGAAGCTGCAGGAGTTTGACGTCTCTGACAACAGGTTGGTGGAACTTCCAACGGTTTTTCTATACTGCTTCAAGTCCCTAAACATACTGAATGTTTCCAGAAATCAGCTGAAAGTGTTTCCAGATCCCTGGGCCTGCCCCTTGGTAAGTTGAAGTGCTCTGATGGAGTCAGAGGCTGAAAAAGCTGTTGAAACAATGCAAAAAATAATTTAACTGTGATGCTTGAAAAGCTGTCAGATGCTTAAAAAGCTGTTGTGTTTCTGTAGGAGTGCCCCTGCCCAATTTGCTTTATGGGTTTTGGATCCAGTCATTCTGATGTTCCACCCTGTTCTCACCATGTTGGTGGCATTGGTGGAGAAGTTTTAGGAACGTGTCTTACATGGATGTATTAATTTTCTTGTAGTTCCTCTGAGCAGGGGTATTGTTAGGATCATTTTGCAAAACACCCAACTTTCACCAGAGTTAACCTTGCCCAAACCCATGGCTAACTAGGACATCTGTATTCACCCATCACTGTGATTTTATTCCTCATTTGTACAGGGACGGCAGGGGAACAGTATCCTTTGGGGAAGTGTTGGTTTATGGTTGAAAAGCAAATGGGAGTGGTTTTCAAAGTAATTTTTGAAATACTTTTTGCCCACCAAGGAATTTTCCCATGAATTGAGTGCATCTCCTTAGCAAGCCCTGTGTCTGCATGCCCAATAATTTATCTAGATGAAGATATCTGAAGAGACCACATAGAATTAATTCATTAAAGCTTTTGACATGTGACAGCTGATTTACCACATTATTTAAAGAGATGATTACTGCTCTGTAAATGTGGGGTTTTTTATATTTTTCAGAAATGTTGTAAGGCATCTAGAAATGCACTGGAATTCCTACCTGATGCACTGACTGTCTTCTGGAAAAACCACCTGAGAGAAGTGGATTTTTCTGAGAACTCACTGAAAGAAGTTCCAGCAGGACTCTTCCAGCTTGAAGTAAGTGTCACTTCTTCATAGTTCTCACCTTATTTTTCCTAATACTGACCCAGACCTCGAACTGGCTGCCTGGTTGAGGTAGGAGCCTCCGTGCTGGTTTGAACTGGTGCAGTTACTGAGGCGCTGAGCAGGCTGTCACCCCCTGAATCACCACATCCAGGCCCTCCTCCAGTGAGATGTGATATCTGGTTTGACACAGATCTTCTGAGAACTCTCTGGCTGGCTGTGCTTGCAGAATTTGGGATCACAGCTTGGAAGACAAGCCCTGTATTGTGGCTCCAAGCTCCAGCCATTGAAATATTGATGTACTTAAGTACACTCACAAACAGTTGTGTTTTTTCTTGAAAAAAGCATGCACCAGTGTTGTGTAGTTAGGAGTTAGTCTCTCTGTGCTGAAAACAGCATGTTTGAATGCCCTAAACAGTGCTGCTTGGGACCTCTGTAATCTTGCAGGTTGTAGGTTAAATAATTCTTTCCTGCGGACACCACATATCCGTGGTTTTATGTCAAAATTCTTTAGAATTTCTGCTTTCACATGGTGTTGACTTGAAACCAAGCAGAACTTGGGGTTTCCTGCAGGCTTCTCTGCCAGATTGTGAAACTCAGGGTCACGGAGAGAGAAACAGAGGTGAATCTTTCTGCAGAAGTGCTGTGCTTTTCCCTGCAAAGGATGCAGAAGTGAGGGTTCATATCCAGTCCTGAGTTCAGAATCTGCTGCAAAGGTGCCTTTTCCTCCTGCTGGAACAAGAGGGCTGAAGTCCCTCAGGTCTTTCCAGGGATCCCTGCACATTTGGCTTTGCTCTCTGGTGGCCATTTGTTTCCAGCTGGCGTTTCTCCTGACACAGAATGAATCCTGTGGACTGTTGTCTCCGAAACTTGGTTTTTCTGAATGCATCGAGAGTCATCCCAGGGGTGGCAGCCACCATGACAGATATTAAACACTAGATGGTGCTTCCAGGGCACAATTCTTGGGTGCTGCTGCTCAGAGGTTGCTGAGGGCTGCAAAGGCACCGGTGCAGGTGCAATCTTTGCTGATGTTTTTAAAGTTAGTGAGCCTTGGCTGCCCTAGTGTCAGCTCTTATCCATATCTCTTCAGCATTATATTCATAAAAGAAATAAATATCAAATATTTTCAGTGCCCTGAGGGCCAGAGTGTGGTGAGCAAACAGAAGGTGAAACCCCTTGCCAAGAGGAGCCTGGTGTGGAGATTGTGTTGGTGAACAGGGCTGTGCTCACGCTCCAGCCCTCTCCAGGAGCAGATGTGGGAAGGGGGAGAAATGGGCAGTAAAGTGTTCCTACAGATAATTTATTTTTATATAGGAACAGCAGTGAACTGTCCTCTGCCTGGGCAAAGCAGACAGGAGAGGAGGCCTGGGACTTGAAAGCAATTTCCTGGGACAGTCATTTATCACTGTAGTTGCACTGTAGTTTTTCAGTGGCCTTTGCATGGTTTGCAGAGGAATCTCAAGACTGGGCCCACCTCAGTCCTTAATTCCATGTGTACTCCAGAAATGTGGTATTAAGAGAAACAGAAACCTCCTCAGCTTTCCTGGCTGTTGCCCTCTAAAGGAATCAACCAAGCCATGTCTTAGTTCTCCAGACCAGTTTGCTTCTCCCTCATTTGCTTCTCCTGAAGACACCTGGCCCGCCCTGGGTGGGATAATTTGGGTGAGACTCTGGTCAGCTTTCCCACATCACGAGCTGACCGAGGCACCCTGAACTGGGTGCTGCAGTCCCTTCCCTCAGGTGTCACCTCACACCCTTCTGCCTGCTGTGGCAGCAGCTTTGAAGGAAGTTTGTCTGCCACGGCCACTGTGTCCCTTCTGCAGGCCCCCATTCTCAGCCTGAACGGCAGCAAAACCAGAGAAATTAGGGAGAAGAGGCAATTTAAAAGGACTGGAGATCTCCAGAATGACAGTCATGAAGAACCCCAGCCAGCTGGGAGTCACTAATTCTCCCCCATGCACAGAAGCACTGGAGAGAAGCTCCCCAGGCTCTCAGCTCCCTGGAGAGCGGCCTTGGTCAGCATTTGGGGGTAACACAGGCTAGAATGTGTGAAAAGGTGTGAAAATGAACCCCCCAGGCAGACCCCACGGAACAGAGCTTGTGCTGATTCTGGGATGTGCAGTTCCCGGGGGTGTTTGGGGAGAAATCTGAGGCGCTGTCCTTGCACAGCCCCGTGCTGACCCCTGGACAGAACCCCACAGCAGGAGCCAGGGGCAGGCAGGACCCTCCTTCCCAGGGGATGCTGAGCCAGGGGAACGGGGGTGATGGCAGCAGCACTGGCTGTCAGCATTCAGCTTCCCAGCCTTTTCCTCCAGTGGCTCACTGTGTCTGCAGTTAAATATTCCCGTCACCTTTCCCAAATCCCAGCAAAGCTGCCCCTCTCCATCACTAGAGGGAGCGTTTTGCACGAGAATTCCCATCCCAGCGAGTGCTGGTTGTCCATCGCTTCTGTCACATGGACACCTCATATTTTTCCAATCGAAAGAAAGGGGAGGAAGGCCAACAAACTGGCTTTGTGAGACACTGTTAATCCTGCTCGGTGAAAAGGGGCATAAACCTTTTATATTATGTGGAGCCCATAAAACATTTAACACACTTGAAGCTGAAGTCTCTGCTGGTAAAACATGATTTCCATGGGGTATAATTCATTAATATTGCTGTACTTCTGGCAGGAGATAATTCAGCTGACATTCTGCTTATCTCAGTTTTCATGGGAAGGGGACTTGCTGGATAAACCTGGTTGGAAACTCTACAGACAACACTGTTTTTCAGTGGAAAATTGGATTTTCAGCCAAATGAAAATGATCGTTTGAGCCTCAACATTATTAAGGGCAGATGGAAGAGCATAAACTTTACAAATATGAATGGGGACTGCATTTTTACTTATATATTTCAGTTAAATTTAAAGGAGGTCTTATGTTTAACTTGGTATTTCCAGCTGGATCCTATCTTTGTGGTGTTAACTGCATGGTATCAATCAACTTCACTTGTTTTTAAAACTCCTGTCTCTGGTGGGAGAGGAAAATAAAGGAGATGTATAACTTGTATAAATCTTGGAAAGTTCATATAAATCCTGTCCATTTTAATAGAGATAAAAAAGCTATCAAAACATTTCCTTGTGTGAAGCAGTTCATGTTTTGCACCTTGATTTTGTGCACGTACAGCAGGTGTAAGCCCACTCTGACACCAGCTTATACAAATACACATATTTATATATATGTACATTTAATTCATACGTGGCACGCTGTGTTGGTAAATCAGACTGTTCTTTTCCATTTGGAAAGGTCTCCTCGCTAAAAAGTAAAATCTCCTCTTGCATGGGCTGTTTCCAACTGCATCTGTCAGCAAGTGGAGCAATAATCTCCCCGGAGTGAGTGGTGCTGCTCCGTGCAGAACTTACTGGGGACAGGGAGGAAATGTTTGCATGCTGGGCAGCACGGACAGGATGTTCTGATGAATAAGATGTACTTTCTTCGTGTTTCTGTTATTTAATAGCCACGCTAAAAAAGCTCTTTCTGTGTGCTTGGTGCTCTCTAACTCCAGGCTATTCCTCTCCTAGGCTTTGGTGTCCCTGAAGCTGCTGGGAAATCAGTTAGTTACCTTGCCTTCGCAGGATAAGTGGAATTGCAAACAACTTAAGTCGCTGGATCTTTCGAAAAACCAGCTTGGGAAGTAAGTGTTTCTTTCAAGTTTTGGCCAGAAAACAAAAGCTGAAGAAATGATAGCAAACCCAACCCCTTGTGCAACACAAAGGGTGTCAGGAGAGAATTAATCACCTGCACAGAAGGCATTGATACCCACATACCATGTCCCCGAGTATATTGTGTGTCTGTGACAGTGATGAATTATCCTTCGCTGATTCTTTGGGCATTTAGCACACTCTATCATTTATTAAGTGCATAGATTATTGATAATGGCAGTTTCATTTCAGAGCATGTAGGAATTTCTTCAGCCCAGTGTGTGGTTCATCACTACAAACACGAGTTTGTGGGGAGCATATCTTAACCATAAACCATCTGGCTGGGCTGCAGTTATTAGTTAGTGTGGGAGTATTGTTTTGGAAAAAATGAAAAGTCTTTGTTTTTTAAATGGAAGTATAACCAGCTGCAAGTTCATCGAGAAGATTTCCAACCTAAAGGGTTCTGTGATTTGAAGACTGACATTAATAAGGTCATCCAATAAAAGAGTGATGTTCTTCTGTTTAGAAATTCCAATAGGGATGTTTAACATAGAGAGTTAAAGGTCCTTTATCATCTCCAAAACTGCACTGAGTTGTCATGCTGATATCTTCTCATTTGGGTGCCTGTCCAACACAGCTTTCGGAGCCCTTAGGCATTTGTGTGTCCGTTGCAAAAGACAAATTAGCACTTTGTGAATGTCCCAGTGCATTTGCAGAGCCATGCTGGTGGGTCAGCCTGTCCGAGGCTCTCTGGGGAGGGCGGGCAGCGGCAGCAGGTCGGTTCTCCAGCGCTTCTCGTGGAGCTCCTTCAATTTGCTGTTTGACAACCCACTTAACCCTGACACCCATAAAGCTGGGGGTCAAGTGCTGCCGCCCTGGGAGCTGGGAGTGCTGCCTTGAGGAGCTCTGTTGATTTGCCAGGAGAAAACCACTGGGCTGGACAAGCGTTGGAGTCTGACTGCAGGGAGGGTTTCAATCCCATCTCCCCAGAGCAGGTGGGACCCTGTGAGCGCCGTGCTGCGGATCCACAGCCGTGAGCGGGGCCAGGCTCGGCCCTGGGTAGCTCNGCCGTGCTGCGGATCCACAGCCGTTGAGAGGGGCCAGGCCCTAGCTAGTTTATCACCTTTCCAAGACCTTTTCCCCACATGTCCCCGTTTTGTTTGGCCCACAGGAGCGATGAGGGGTTTAAGACGAAGCGGATCCCCTTTTTCACCACGAAGAACAGGGTGCGTGGTGGCCCAGAGGCAGGTAAGGCCCACAGCGAGTGCTGGGAATGCCAGGGAGGCTGGGAAGCAGCAGGAATCTGCAGCTTGGCTGGAGGGAAAGCAGAATAAAATCCTCTGCAATTTAAAGTGCAACTGCATTTCATTAAGAGGACGTATGTTTAGATAAAGTGCTTCTAAAGAAATGATGCAGCTGGTTGGTACCACCAATACAGAAAGATGGAAAAGGAGTGTAACCTGTTCCTTTTGCTCCTTTGTGGAGGTTATGCCTTTTAGCCAGAGTACTAAGTCGTATGTTGAAGGGAAATTAACCCATAATTATCCCTGTGGCTCTTAGGGTTGTTTCTGTTGCTGACTTTGTCAATGGCACATTTTCCCCTGCCTGTGATTTGCACCCTCAGTTTGGGGCAGAGCTGATGAGATGCACGTGAAATCCCAGAGAGAACAAAGGGATAGCTGAAGATATTGCACCGCTTCCTGCTCTCTGTGGGATTCATCTGCATTTCTTTTGTTTGTTGTTTTATTTTAAAGCACTTGGGGAGTTTTCTCCTCCTGGCTGCCTGTAGAATGCCTGGCTCTCAGCATTCCTTGCCAGTCACAGAGTGGGATAGAGCCGGCGTCGTCCTGACGCACATCCGAGCAGCCCTTTTACTGCTCGTGGGAGGAGGAGCCCCTCCTGCAGCAAATCCTGCCCTCAGTTCCCCTGAAAACTGTGCCCGAGGTGAAATTGGGAAATGCACCATGTACAGCCATAGCTGTAGGGCTGGAGATTCCCACCTTCACTCAGCAGCTCTGAGAGGCAGAGGCTCTACCTGGACCTCCAGGCAAGGCTGATCCTGCCTCGTTTTCCTCTCCATGGAAGTAGAGGCTGCTGTGCTGAGTGAGGTGTGTGTGCCCCCCGGGGGGAGGAGAGGTTGGTCTGCAGAGGTGGATCTGAACCTGTTTCACAAGCACGAAATGGAAATAGAAATGCTGTGATATTGGTGGAATATGGAACAACTGGAAGAGGAGTCTGAACCTGGTGAATCTGGGGAGTCTGACACATCCTCAGAGCTTCGCTGTGGAGTGCTCCAGCAGCATTTCCAAAGGGGAGAGAAGGGCAGGAGCAGCAGGCAAAGGCAGCTCAAACCAGCTCTAACAGGGAATTGCTGTCCTAACGGAAATATCTCCATGCTGCAAACCCAGCACAGCCCCCTGCAGGGAGCAGGAGAGGATGGGCTCTGTGTCAGGAACATTGGCACAGCCGTGGCACGTTACCCCCTGGTGCAACCTCGAGCTGCCTCAGGTGGCCTCAGGTAGCAGGGGGCACAGAGCAGCCCACCTGGCTGGTGCCACGGGTGAGCAGCCACAGAGACAGAGCAAAGCCAGCTCATCCTTTCCTCTCTGTTCCTCTGCCAAGTATCGCTTGGTGAGACCAGAGGATGTGGCCAAGAATTTAAACATCAAGAGAAAACAGAAGCTGGAGTACATCAGCTGCTCACAGAAGTCTCCTGGTGAGCTGGGGGTGGACAGGTTTTCATGTGATTTACCAACAAAGCTGTTTACTTAAGTCTAGATTATTTAAAGAGAATAATTTATGGGCGCTCGCTATACTTGATTGATAAGTCTCAGAATAACTTCTTGCACATGCATGTGGTGTTGGTGGCGTTTATTCATCCAAAAATATATTTTCAAGATGGGATTTGTTTTAATTTTTCTACAGGTCTTTAAAAGAAAATTTGAGCTGAAGCCAGAGAAATCATAAATAACTCATGAATAAATAATTACAATTCATAAACACCTCGAGCTTGCTTCCAATATAGTACAGTCCTTTCCACCTGGGACTCCTTGGTGAATTCAGAGTATTGCTGCTATTTTAGGTGTTTGCTTCTACGTGTCCAAGAGGGACTAAATCTGTCTGTGCCTAGGTACCTACTGAAGAGCAACAATGCAAAGTTTAAGTCCAGCGATGAGCCAGAAAGGAAGTGAATTGCACCCATGAATAAGCCTGCTGTTCTCCTAAAATAATCCCCGAGATGATTTTTTTATTTGAAAACTCAAAGGCGGACTGTGACACTGCCCACACCAGACAGTCCTGTCACGTATATGAAACACCCCTGCAGACAGTGGGACTCTATCTTACTCCTTTTCTGATCACAGCTCAGGCTGGAAGCACTGTTTATATTAGAACTGGGGAGTTTTTTCCTGAGAAAACCTCTTCCATTTTCTTCTTTTTTTTTTTTTCCCTCTTTTTGGCCAAGTCTAGTTACAGTCCTTCAATCCTTCTCTGTAAGGGAAGATCTTGGTGGTCAAGTGGAACTGTCCCATCCCTGAGGAAGGGAGGGTCTTGCATCTCAGGGAGTTGTTTTGATTGTCAGTGGAGGCAGCAGGTGGTGCTGGTTGTACTTTCCCAACCAGACTCAAAATCTGCCTGGTTTTCCTTCATTTCAGGATGCTCCTTGGTAGATAAATGTGGACACCCTTAACAGAGCAACACAATCCGTGGCAGCTTTTTGTGCTGCCAGCCCAGGAGTCATTTCTGAAGTGAAACGATGCTCTTTGGGCCCTGCTGAGCTTCCCTTTGTTTGAACCTCTCTGGCAGCAGCAACTCAGCCATGCAGTTGATGCTGTTATTGCTTGGGTTGCTCCCAAGATACACAAGATGCTCCTCAGGCATGGAGGAAGTGCCCGGAGTCCTTCTGTCGAAAACAGAGCAGAGGAGCAAACACCAGCATGTTTTAGAGACAGCACAGACCAGTCTGTCAGCTGCAGTTTGGGTTTTCTTCTCCGTTGTTACTGACTTTGATCCACCATAAATTACTGTGGGATGCAACGTGGGGGCCTGAACATAAATCCTGCCTGGCTTCTGGCTTTTCTCAGGCAGTATGGAAGAAACATCCTGAGAAGCAGCTGTGCCCTTGGGATGCTCTCTCAGTGCCAGCTGTTAGGCTGCAATGGGGGCAGTTAATACAAGAGATTACCCTGTATTCAACAGCAGGAGATCAGGTACCACCAGTCCCCTGATGCTGAGTTGTTTGGCAGGCTTGGAGTTCCCTCCTCAGCACCCCGTAAGTCCTGGACACTGTCACCTTCCAACACTGTGTTTTTAGGACATTGAGATGGGAACATGGAGGTTTGGTTGTCACTGAAGGCCATTTGCTTTTCTGCTCTTGCTTTGTGGTTGTCCCTGCCGGTGGACATGACCTCATGTCCTGCCTGCAGAGCTCAGGTGAAGCTCTTGGTTCAGAGCCTCGATGCCTTCTGCTTTGTTTGGGTTTTTTTTTAAAGGTGCAACTTGCTTCCTGTCTCGTTCCAGGTCCTTTTTTGGAGTTTCCAGCATTTCTGAGCGATTCCCTGGAGGTTCTTTATCTGAACGACAATCAGCTGGACTCTGTCCCGCAGTCCGTTTGCCTCCTGAAAGGTTTAACAGAGCTTTATTTAGGAAAGTAAGTCCATGTCCTGGAGAAGCTTTGCAGTGTTATTTCCATGTTGTTTTAGTGACCAGTCTTCTGTGGAGCCCCACCCCAGATGTCCAGTGCTTTTGAAGTCACAAAGCTGGGAATAGTCAGCCCCTTGTTAGAGCTGTGCCCATGGTTTGCTTTAGATAAGGAGGAGGCTGCTCTTTTGAATTAGGGAGGATGATCTAATGCTTTGAACACAGGCCTGGGAATCTAATGTGCCCCTAGTTCATGCTGGCTTTTTGCTGTCAGTTTCTATAGTGTTACATTCAATAACTCATCGTTTTTGCCTTTATTTCCTCCACTATCCAGCAAAGATGATTACATTTGTCTGCCTCAGAGGATAAATTGAGGTTATACATCACTTTTAGGATGGAAATTGCTATTAAAGTGCTGAGTAGTCTTATTAAAATGTTAATGGAAGATTTCTGCAAGGATAGAATAGCGTAATCTGAGAGTCCGTGAGAGCAGCTACTTACACACAAAGCCTGGTTGTTGGTAGATTTATTTGTTTTTGTACAGTAACCCTGGTATCCGAGAGCTTCCTCCAGAACTTGGACAGCTGGCTAATCTCTGGCAGCTGGATATCGAGGAACTAAATATCAGCAACGTTCCTGCAGAGATCAGAAAAGAGGGTAAGGCTGATGCTGTGTATTCTTTATTAAATTGACTGAACATGCAATAAAACCTCATCCTTTTAACGGTCAAGGGCAGGAGCAGACCGTGTGTGCTCGAGCCCTCGCTGGGGTTAACTGGAATGGCATGGGGAAACCTCCTGCTCATATTTACAAATTTGATAATCAGCACTAAGCTCTGGCTGTAATGATCAATTTAAGACAGATCACAATTTAAAATGATGGCTTATAAATGCAGTGTTTCATTTGCAGTATGCATAAATTCCATGGCTTGCTTCCTGAACGTGTGTATTTTGGGATATTTCGATGGTCCTTCTAAAGACTGAATTGTTTAGGATCAGCAGCCACAGTCCCATTGAAGTGACTTTATTGTGAGCTGCTAGGTTTTTGGATCTATTACAATGCTGTCTTCTTTTTTGTGCATTTTAATCAGAAAATCCTGTGGGAACAAAGTCATTAGGAATTATTCCTGCTCCAGCAGCATACTGTTGAAGCCTCAATCTAACTTTAACTGGAAACATAAAAGTAGAGGGAAAAACTGAGTATTTTCCAACACTAAATTAGTATTTTATGTTTCCTTTCAGCTTCTGAAGCATAGGAGCCCCAGCATTTGTTTCTCCTTACAGTGCTCCATTGTGGAGCCTCAGAGCAGTGACCTTTTCCTGGGGTCTCTGTCTCAGGTTTGTCCACTGGAGGTTTCTTTGTTTATTCTCGGGGTTGTCTTAACCCAGAGTGAAACTGCAGGGGAAACACGAGTCGGGCCGATGTGGCTGCAGGAGCGGGGTCTATCCCTGGCAGTGTTTGTGCCTGCAGGAGCAGGGTCTATCCCTGGCAGTTTGTTCCTGCAGGAGCGGGGTCTGTCCCTGGCAGCGTTTGTTCGTGCAGGAGCGGGGTCTATCCCTGGCAGTGTTTGTTCGTGCAGGAGCAGGGTCTATCCCTGGCAGTGTTTGTGCCTGCAGGAGCAGGGTCTATCCCTGGCAGTTTGTTCCTGCAGGAGCGGGGTCTATCCCTGGCAGTGTTTGTTCCTGCAGGAGCAGGGTCTATCCCTGGCAGTGTTTGTTCCTGCAGGAGCGGGGTCTATCCCTGGCAGTGTTTGTTCGTGCAGGAGCAGGGTCTATCCCTGGCAGTGTTTGTGCCTCAGCCCCCAGCTCCAGCCTGTGCTCTCCCCGCAGGCCCCAAGACGGTGCTGGCGTACCTGCGGGCGCAGCTGCGGCGCGCCGAGAAGTGCAAGCTGATGAAGATGATCGTCATCGGCCCCCCCCGGCAGGGCAAGTCCACGCTGGTGGAGATCCTGCAGACGGGCAAGGTGCCTCAGATGATGCACAGCGACGCCACCATCCGCACAACAAAGTGGGAGCTGCCCAAGCCCGTGGGGCACAAGGCAAAGGTGAAGAGCGGTCAAAGATCCACAGCCCCAGTGGGATGCTGGAGCCCTGCAGGGTCCATTTGGTCTGAAATTGTCCTTTTACAAAGAGCAGTTTCCATCACCTCACAAGTGATGTGGGTTTTGAGCCGTTGCAATTCTGTTTCATTTCCAGTCGGTACTAGAGGGCAGTTCTGGTTTCCTGACTGACTGTGTTCTAAAGAGAGCTGTGTGTTGGCTGCTGAAATTCTGGCTCTCCCACCTCGAGTGGATGCTAATTTTGAGAGAGTGCTTTAATCATCTTCTCTACAGCAGATTGTCCTTTCATTTGGGACAATTTCAGTATCTAAAGCTGGACTTCCTTGATACCAGAACTGTCCTAGGTGGGGAGTGTGGGTGGAAGGTAGGATGCCTGACCTGTGGTGTGATCCAGGGATGTCTAAGGCAGATCTTAAACATCCAGATCTCAGATGGCTCATTCATGGAGTGTGTCATCCTGAACTCCTTTGGAAAGCACTGATTTCATCCAAGCGTTTGTAGGTTGCCCTGTCCACTGCCTGCTGAGTAGCCCAGGGATTAGAGGATACAGAACTGGTCCTGAGGTCTTGTCAGAGCTGAGGGGATGCAAACTCGTGGCTCCTCCTTCCCAGATGAGAGCCATGACCACCAGACTGCTTTGGAAAGGGGAAAGGAGCCTGCTGAGTTCAGCTGTTCCTCAGCAAAGAGTGCCAGGCCCAAGACAGAAAGAAAAGAGCAACACAGGCTGACTCCTTGGAGGGAAAACTTTGGTGGGAGAAGGGATTTGTGCATTTTGTGTTGAAGAGCAATTGAGTAAAACAAAAGCATCGACAGCACCAGAGACCTGGAGTGGGATCAAGATGCTGAACGGGCTTTTGTCCCTATCTCAGAGTCTGTCTGTCCATACACACACTCACAGCTGAAGGTCTTTTGGATGAACAAAGCAGTCCTTGTGCTGGTTAGGGCTTGGTTTAAACAATATGGAAGTTCTTCCAGCTGTTTCTGGGAGGTTTCACACGGATTGCACAGAATCAGAGCCCTGCTGAGACACTGAGCTCCTGGCTGAACCCTCATAGGGTAACTTTCTTGTGGGATCAGTCAGTACCTGGCCCCAGACCCCTAAACAGAGCCCGCTGGGTGTTTTGTGATGCTCTGAGGATGGTGGCTGGAGCAGGGTTTGGTTTTGTGCTCGGTCACAGGGCCAGGTGAGTTAGGGACAGAGCTTCCCAGGTGTGCAGGTAATTCCTGCTGTGGCTGGGAGCTTGAGTGCCATTTGAGCAGAGAGCCAGGCTCCCTCTTAGTGCTGCTGTGGGGCTGCACAGGGGAGCGGATGCAGGGATACTGGGAGGAGAGCCAGAGCTGGAGAAGCCTCCATTTAAGCATTCCCCCAGAAATCAGTGAGTCTGATTCACAGCAGCTCTGAGTCTGGCCCATCCCTGGCGTGGCACAGACGTCAGAAGCCTCAGAGCAATGTGTAGGAGGTGTTTGTGAAAGGCCTGAGAAGCTTCCCATCTCCTGAGCATCTCTGTTCTGCTTGGCCCAGCTCAGTCTGAGCTCCGTGGAAGTGATTTCAGCAGGGGTTTCCTGTTCCCCGCAGCAGTGGCAGATAAGCAGCTCCAGTGGTCCTGTCGAGCGGGGCACAGACAAGGATGGAACAGTTTCTATTCCAGATGCAGCGAAACCCAGGGCTCAGAATGAGACCCTTGTTTGTGCTGGGGAATCCACAGCATTAACTGGACTTGTATCAGCATCAAGGGCACCTCTATCGTTTTAGCAGCAAGTAATTAGTCTTGATTTCCTGTGGGGAAGTGGTAGCCATGCTTAACAATTGCTTGTTGATTTATCTTTCCTGGAGGCACAATTAGGACATTGAACCCCTTCTTGTGTCATACATTATGCAGGCGTAGGTTTATACTTCAGCTATTATCTCCCAGTGATTTACTGCCACGGTTTGATTTGAACACTTCTCTTTGTCTAAGTAGGTTGATTCAGTGGAGTTCAATGTCTGGGATATCGGAGGCCCAGCGAGCATGTCTACAGTCAATCAGTGTTTCTTCACAGACAAAGCATTGTATATAGTGGTCTGGAACTTGGCACTGGGGGAAGAAGCTGTGGCAAACTTACAGTTCTGGTTGCTGAACATTGAGGTAAGAAGTCACTGGTGGGCTCTGGGATATCTATTTATCAAGCAGTAGCTCAGCACGCAGATATGTGATATTGCAGATTCTTTTTGCTCTGCTTTTAAAAGCTCCCCAAGCTCTGAGTTTTGCACAGCATTTGGAATTCATTTTCCATTACGCTGTAGGCGTATCGCTATATTTAATGGTTTAAATTTATCATTTGCTTTGTTCTCCCTCACACACAGCAGAGAACGAAACAAAAGCTGATTTATAAACCCTTGCTAAGTAAGGCTGAACATACTTATTTTGGAATTAGTGTTTGACCACACTGTGCTCCAAGGGGGGTTTGAAACATTTTCTTTCTTGTGTGGGTTAGACACACATTAGTCTTGAGGTTATATTTTTAACACTTTAGATTCAGGTAAGCTAGAGAGTATTTCCAAAGCAGCTCAGATTTAGACTCAGGGCTGCAGTGAATTCATTGCTGTGGATTGATTTTTGTAACACCATATTCATAATTGTTTATAATTGTTTATTATTTCATAATTGTCTTAACATTAAATGCAAAAAAATGGGTGCCTCTCAAAAACCAAACATCCTGTTATTATCAAAATACTAATGGTCAGCAGCAATCAAAAACTCAAGCTAGGTAACAAAGCTGAAAGGGAAATTATTATATTTCAAAAATGTCTGATGTGTCCTTAATACATCCCAGCAAGCACATAGTAGCACCAGAAAAAATGCAGAGAAATATAATCATGATGGTTAAACACAGGGAAAAATGAGAAGGGCTGTATGTGGACTTAATGGAGAAAGGAGAAAACCACAAGAGACTCCTTTTTCATGATATTTTACAATATAGAATTGGGAGAGAACAAATGAAAGTGTAGCTTTGAAGCAAACAATGGGAAGTATCTCAGGCACAGTGGATGGCCAACCTGTGGAATTTAGTGGAAATACAGTGTGCTAGGGGTGGCAGCAGTTGGAAAGGCAGCCTGGTGAATGAAAGCTCCATCAAGTGCTGTTAATCTGAGATAATCCCTGATGCTGAGGAAGCTGGTGAGCTGCAGGCTGCTGGGTACTGGGAGAACACACCAGGGAACATCTCTCCATCCCACCCTGTGCCTGTGCTCTCCAGGAGCCTCCAGGCAGCAGTGTACTGGGCCAGGGGGCCCTTTGGTGTGGCCTGGTGCAGCCACCACTCCTGCCTCTGCCTGGGGTTGTGTAGTGTCACTCAGGCTGGGAGGTTTCGGTGGGCATCACAAGAGGGAAATGGATTGCCTGGAAAGGAGGATTTATTTCTGCCTCTGAATATTCTTCTGTGGTCAAAGTCGTTTGGATGGGCAGATGATCCCTGCTTAAGCCTGTGCAATCCCATTGTATTTGGCAGCATGTTCCCCGAGCTCTGGATACATTCCAGTGGTGTAATACAGTCATGGAAGGGTTGGAAGAAACCACACGATCACCTAATCCATTCCTTTACTCTGATTCAGGATTAAGCAGATTTAGACTTTTCTAGAAGTTTCTCTCACCTGTCCAGTGAAAAAGTTTGTGTGGCTTCCCCAGGTATCCATTCCAGACTGTAACAAGCCTTTGTCAGGATGTCAGATCTGGCTACAGGTTGAGATAACTTTGTCTGGGCAGTCATGGTTCCCTTCATTTCACTAACTTATAGCAGCTTAATACCACACAGCACTTCCCTTCATGTTAAACCCTGATGCAGAAACCCAGAGTGACACTTTCCTGCTCTGCAGTAGCAGCAGATGGTTAAGCCCTGCTCTGCAGGACTTCTGTAATACCCAGATCACTTGTAGCTGTTGTCAAGCTGCCCCGACAGGTTGCCTCTATTTTAGAAATATATATATATTCCATTTTATTAATGTAGGTGACTCCCTCCTCTTAAATCTTACACTCCTCACGTGTCCTGATGGATGTAATCTGGATGAGATCATTGCCAGTGCTTTCTCCTGCAGGCCAAGGCTCCGAACTCAGTGGTGTTGGTGGTAGGAACACACCTTGATTTGATTGAAACGAAATTCCGTGTGGAGAGGATAGCAACTCTGAGGGCTTATGTGCTGGCTCTGTGTCGGTCTCCCTCTGGATCCAGAGCGACTGGCTTCC
This sequence comes from Pomatostomus ruficeps, assembly GCA_013400735.1. Taxonomy (NCBI): domain Eukaryota; kingdom Metazoa; phylum Chordata; class Aves; order Passeriformes; family Timaliidae; genus Pomatostomus; species Pomatostomus ruficeps. The sequence goes on along the minus strand of VYZT01049982.1, from coordinate 254,892 downwards.
CAGATATCACCTTCAAGCACCTGCAGTAAGTACTTGTGCCTTTGTGAAGTTCACTCACTCACTCTTTATTTTATGACACTTTTAACAATTTTGAGATACTTGATCTCCTTGGCAACGGAACCAATTTAGAGGCTCGTCAGCATTGCATTTCGTCTATTTTTGACTGAGATAATGTATTATAATGAGAGAGAAGGTCAGTGTTGCTCAGGGGGCTGATGATGAGTCTGAGAGCTGGAAGCTCCAAAGTCATGACCTTGACCAGCCTGTTTACTGCTCCCCCTTCACTCAGGTCTCTCACTGTGACACATTAATCACCAGGGGAGAAGGTGCAGATTGACTAATTAATGCTGCCGAGCGTGAGAGCGTGACTGTCACGGGGTGGGTGCCAGGGGCTTTGTTGGAGGGAGGCTGTGGGTGGTACCTGGTGTGGGAGCGCGGCTCACATTGCACTTGGCTGGGCAGGGAGGGGTCAGTCCCTTGAGCCCCTGGCAGTCCAAACCTGTGCCATCCATCTCCAGGTGTCACTACAGAGGGCTGGGGCTGCCTGGGAGATGAGTGTCACTCAGGCCACACAGTCTGACACCGCTCCAAGAGAATGTCCTTGGGGAGAGGAGCTTCTCCGGCTGGCAACGAAGCGTGGCTGTGAGCCAGGGGGTGAACATGGATGCAGCAGGCTGGCACCAGACAACGTGAAAATGCCTCTGCCTGGGGCAAGAGCAGGTGGCAGCTGGCAAGTGAGGAAGGGCACTGTGATGTCCCCAGCACTTCCCATCTGCTGCCTGGCAAAGGCATCAGCCGACCTCCCACGCGCTGCTCCACAGGCGCTGTCAGGCATCCCAGCCTGTGTCAGGCATCCCAGTTTGTGTCAGGCATCCCAGTTTGTGTCAGGCATCCCAGTTTGTGTCAGGCATCCCAGCTGGTGTCAGGCATCCCAGTTTCTGTCAGGCANGCTGTGAGCCAGGGGGTGAACATGGATGCAGCAGGCTGGCACCAGACAACGTGAAAATGCCTCTGCCTGGGGCAAGAGCAGGTGGCAGCTGGCAAGTGAGGAAGGGCACTGTGATGTCCCCAGCACTTCCCATCTGCTGCCTGGCAAAGGCATCAGCCGACCTCCCACGCGCTGCTCCACAGGCGCTGTCAGGCATCCCAGCCTGTGTCAGGCATCCCAGTTTGTGTCAGGCATCCCAGTTTGTGTCAGGCATCCCAGTTTGTGTCAGGCATCCCAGCCTGTGTCAGGCATCCCAGCCTGTGTCAGGCATCCCAGTTTGTGTCAGGCATCCCGGCTGGCTCTTGCCAGTAAGGAGGAGCACCAGGGACCCACTGTGAGGCTCAAAGACTCACAATGAGAAAGAGAAAATCTTGGGGTTTTGTCACCTCAAGCCACTTTTCCCATCACCACAGAGCATCATAACACGCTCTCGCTCATGCTTTCTCAAGGGGACTTTCTTTCACCCTGACACGCATCCTGCACATTCCTCTGCACCTTCCTTTCCCCTTGCATTTCTTCCCAGCCTGATTTCACACCTCCTTCCTCCTGTGCCTCTCCACACCCATCCTCCACCTGGAATATGCCTGGTGTTAAGCTCTGGGGCTGGAGGAGTATGAGGAGTGTGAAATCCTTGTGTGGTGACCCCAGGTGCTTGTATCAGTGGTCAGGGTCCTCCAGTATCCCACTGAGCTGCACACTTCCCAGCACCACAGAGGGCTGAGGTTTAAGATAAAGCATATTTCATTAGAGAAGGATTTTCTGTCTGCTGCGGGAACATGTGTAGGATCAATTAGAAAGACCCTTTGTTGGGGAAAGTGGAATAGAACTGTTCTTATCCAGCCCACAAAAAGACTAAAACTAGTGGGAGTTGAAGAGAGCAGGTCTTTAGCTGTTACAGAGATAATGAAAGCCGGCTTTTAGGATCTAAGCATCAATTCCCAGATTGCAGGATCCAGCAGAGCAAGGACCGGAATGAGGGTGGGAGAAGGTGTCTGGTAGTCATCATGCTGCCTCTTTGATCTGGGGCAGGGAGAACTGGACTTGTCTCCAGAGGCTGCCAGGGCTCAGAGTTTTCCTCCTCCCCGCAGCCCCTTCCAGGATGTGTGTGGCTCTGCAGGGACAGAGGGGGATGACTTTGGTCAGGCTGCCAGGGGCATCCCCAGACACAGCAGTGCCCAGGGGACAGCAGTGCAGTGAGTGGAGCAGGCAGAGCAGGGGTTGGACTGATACAGACGTGGCCTAATGCATCTTTTCCAGGCGACTCTGTGTTTTCTCCAAAGTATTCTAAAAATACTCACTGACAGCCTTCCTCCCATTCAGCTGACACAGGAAATTTAAAGTCAGTGATAAGAGAAAGTGAGCCTGGAAAGGAAGCCGGCATGCTGATACGGTTTGATAACCCTCACCCTTGCATGGCTTTTGCAGTGAGCTCTCGTGTAAGACTCTGGAAGGCCTCGAGGGACTGCGGCAGCTGATTTTTCATGTCACTTGCAACATGAAGGACGTCGGCAGCTCAATTTGCTCCCAGAAACTTGCAGGGAGATTGGTGAGAAATGGGCTTCCTTGGGGGCTTGGTTTTGGGTTGGGAGGTGAACTTCAGGAGTTACTGTTGATGCAGGAGCCATGTGAACATTCAATGTGGCAATCTGGCTGTGGGAAAGGACAGCACTGTGAGATCCCTGTGCAGGGGACAATGCAGCCAGTTCATCCCTTTCTGGCTGATACTGATCCTGCTGCTTTCCTTGTGTGCCTTGCAGATACCAAGGAGTTACCTCAGCCTTCAAGAAGCCGTCCTTGCAGAACAGCACAGAAGAAGTCAAAATGATGATGTGCAGTATTTAACAGACAGACAGATAGAGCTGATGATCGAGCAAACGCCTGGAAATGACATCAAAGACTATGAAGACTTGCAAACTGGTAGGTCAGAGCAGACTAGTAATTTCTCGGAAATTAGTATGTATGTCCATTTGACATATTCCACAAATAGTAAATACAAAGTATACCCGTGTAGAGGTCACTTTGGAAATTGGTAAGATATAAAATTAGTAATGGGACCTTGGGGAGAGGACTGGGAAGTTTCTAGTCTGAGTTGCTGATTTCATTCTTTTTTTTATTTTTTTAACAAGCTGTGTCTCATTTCTACTCTGTGTAGAGTGAGGGTTGCCATAGTTTCAAGTCTGGCTTCTCTGTGGGGCCCCAATCTTGTGATCTTTACGGAGGCCTTGCTCCGCAGGAGGCAGGGAGAGCCCTTCGCTGTGAGGATGGCAGGAGGAGGGTGAAGGGGAGGTGTCATGGGGACAGGAATCCTGGCTGTGAAGAAGTGAGATGTGGGTTTCACAAGTGGAGTGTCAGATAGCAGCACTCCTCAGATGAATGTTACTCTCTTGACTTGGCTGCGTGCTGGCTGTATCTGGAAAGCAAAAAGCTGCACAAACTGCCTCAGAGTCTTACTCTTCTGCATTTTGGTTTCCTAATGCTGGTCTATTGCTAATCGCCAATTCTTTATTCTTTTGCAGCCATTAATTTTCTCATAGAAACAGGGACGCTACTGCACTTCCCAGACACGAGCCACGGCCTGAGGAACCTCTACTTCCTTGACCCCGTCTGGCTCTCGGAGTGTCTGCAGAGGATTTTCAACATCAAGAGCTCCAAGTCTGTAGCTAAGAATGGAGTCATCAGAGCAGAGGACCTCAGGATGCTGCTGGTTGGGACGGGCTTCACCGAGCAGACCGAAGAGCAGTACTTCCAGTTCTTGGCCAAGTTTGAGATCGCCCTGCCTGTGGCCAATAACAGGTATGTTGATAAACAGAGAGGCTTAGTCAGGCTGCAGAAAAAAGGCCATTTAGTCAGTGGATATTAGCAGGCTTTGCCACTCTAAGTGGTTGTCTTGACAGGGATTTTGTGCTGAGAAAACATCCGAGAGTGTTCAGCAGTGTCATGGAGGGCGCCCATCATGCTGAATTGAGCATCCTCTGGGCCAAACCAGCCCGTGTGAAAGCTTTCCCAGAGCAGCCTTTGTCCACGGGGTGCATTGAGGCTGGGGACAGGCTCAGCCACCAGCCCGGAGGGGCAGTGACACCGCCGGGGATGTGGCCACGAGCAGGTGGAAGCTGTAAGGGCTCAGCCGGCGCAGCTGCAGCCGGGAGAGGATGTGAGGCCACGGCTGCCAGGCCTGAAATATAGATGGGCTGGAGTCATCTGTTTCCAGTGAAAGATCCTCACTTCAGTGTGGCAGAAAACTTCGGGTAATCAATAACGGTGTCAGCCCTGAAAGTAGTAGCATTTCATTGCTGGTGAAATCAGAGAAGCATAGCTTCAGCAGCAACGTGATTTACTTGATTTTTAACCTCAATAGGTGTTGATGGGTAGTTTTCCTAGAAATGATCTAAGAAACCTCATTCTCTTTAAATGTTAATGAGTCCTCCTCCCTCTGCCCCCCGATCCCTTTTCCTCTGGGCAGAGTTCCCTGCGATTTTTCTCTCTCCCATCTGCTTGGCGACAGCCTGTTGTTGGGCTAGCGGTGGGACCAGAGCTGTATTGCACTTTTGATGTGGCATTTGCATTTCACTTCCTTGCCCTCGCAGGACAGCGCGGCTGCAGCGCCCTGAGCCTCTCGGGAGCTCTGAATGCCAGCACAAGTGCAGCATTCTCTGCGCTGTCATTATGCCTGTCACTTATCCAGTCCCGGATGCCAACAAATTTTCTCAGGCTTAACACAGATAAAGCAGCAATGTTTCTGCTTAGTCCAAAATGCCTTTTGGACTCCTTGTCACTATCTGCCATTTTTCTCCAAGGCAATTACATTGTCTGTGCCTCGGGAACAAGGAAACTGCTTTTTCATGGCCTGCCCAATGTTTTTCTGAGCGATCCAAGCCACATTAGCAGAATATTCTTCCCACTGATGGGCTGTAGCTATAGCAGGTTGGATTAATTTAATGTACTAGCCAGACACAGAGCAGTTATTTGTTACTGTGCTGCTGCAATTATTGTCTAGATTGCCAGATAGGGTTTCTGTGCAGTCAGTAGAGAAAGCAGCTGCCAGTTTCTGTTCTGAAAGGGTGGATGGGGGCATGTTTCACATATTTTCAAAATTTGCATTGGCTGCTGTTCAAGAGCGTCGAATCACCATCTGTGTTATAATCCACTAGATAGTTGTGGCCCAGAAGGGCCTCACTGGCCCTTCTTACACTTCTAGACCTTTTCTTGGATGGGCTGAGGAAATTTTATTGGCTGTCTCATGATGCATCCACTACTTCTATAGAGCAAGAAGTTTTAGTTTGTTGCACTCCGCTTTTCTGCCTAAGGTACATGTAACTTAGCTGTGTTCTGCTTCTTAAAATACAGTTAAAAGCATGACCATTCTTATTGCAATTTGTAATTGAAATTTTTGCCGGTTTTACATTCCAGAGATGTTTCACGGAACAGATAATTTGATCATGTAATATGTCATCACGTGTGACATATGGAGAGAGCTGTTCTCTAATGATGGCTGTGTTTCCTGAGCTGATATTTCAGGTTTTACAGAATGCTGCAGCTGCTGGAGAGAAAACGTGAGAGGCTTTAAAGCACTGGTTTCTGACCCAGCATTAGTTCTGGTTGTGTCTGGTCCCTGCCAGTGTTATTTTGGTCAGGTCTCCTGGCCACGTGCCTCGTTGCTGTCATTGTGCCCGTCAACGATGAGCCCCAGATGCCAACACATTTTCTCAGGCTCAGCACTGATAAAACAGCAGTGTGTCTGCTTATAAGCAAATAACATTTTAGATTGTACAGGCGTCCTGGGATGTGTTTGGTACGGAAGAGTATCACTGACAAGAGATTTACTGGCAAGTACTGAGAGCCATAAGCTCATGGTTTTCAAAACAGTTCCAGTGTTCCAGGAGGTTTAACTTCCCAAACACTGAAAGTCAGGACGAATGAATATTCTGGGCTTACTGGGAGATCTGAAAATAATTTGAAAACCTTGTGGTCCCCTACACCAGCATAACTCTGTTACTGCTGGCTGGTCAGGCACAGATAACATCAAGTCTCCTTCACACTTGGGCAAAGCACCTAATAATCTGATTGCAGAGGAGTCTGAGCTAGACAAGTGATTTGTGTGCTGGCAACAGCCTGGCAAAGTGAGCTCTTGCTGTAGGGCTTTGTCAGGGATGTGGCAGGGATCCATCAGCTGCAGGATGGAGCAGCAGGAACCCCTGTCACGCTGACCCAGGAGGTGCTCTCGTTCTGGGGCTGGGCTGAGCCAGAGCAGCCCAGTCCCTGCCACCTGGAACTGCCTCACTGCCCCCTCCCAGGAACCCCCCTCTCCCCCTCTTCTGGCCTTACTGAACCTGAGCTGCTGGAGGTTGTTTTTGCATTTATCTCCTGTTCCACAGCTGTAATTCCCTGCTTACTACCAGGGCAGAGTAGTACCAAAAAAAAGGAGTCCCCACATCACAGCTGTTCTCATGACTCTTATATTTTAATGCATTTAATTTGTGAGTACACAAATACTCATTACATCAATTTTAGCCCTTTCCAATAGCCCTGGCTGAATTATGTAATGTCTGTTTTGCCTCTGCTTTCTTCCATAGTGTAAATTAATTTCTCCATGTATTGCTGCAGCGCTTTAGTCTAAAAGCTTTTTTATATGCAGTAGGCTGTGCCATTAAAAATCCCTTTGGAGACTGAATCGCCCTATTATCTGGTAACAATGTACTCACTGTTAAAAGCTGTAGCTAAAATGTGAGCTGTTGAACTTGATGTGTTTCAGCTACCTCCTCCCTCATCTGCTTCCTACCAAGCCGGCGTTAGATATCCACGGGCTCTGCCACCAGACCACAAACACGGTCCAGAGGGTCTTCAAGATGAGTTTTGTCCCCGTTGGCTTTTGGCAAAGGTTCATAGCCCGGATGTTAATTAGCCTGGCAGAGATGGACCTCCAGGTAGGTTCCTGTGGCTGTCTGCAAACAAAAGCAGACAGCTAAAGTGGCCCGGTGTACGTGGGATGTCTCCTCACATCCCGCTCGCCTCCGTCACAGCCCTCAGCGACGTTGTTTGAGTAAATAGGGAGAGACGAGGCTCTGCCCTGGAAACCTGGTTCTGTTTTTACAGTAGGTGTCATTGAGAACAACAAATTGGCACTGGGGGAAAAAACCTGAGTTCCCCACAGCCTCTTTATAACATGATCCCCTGGAAGGTCTCAGTTCCTCCAGCATCTTCCAATTACAAGTAATTGGAGTTCTGCCTGCGGCTCTCGTCCATGACCATTCCACCAGGCCAGACTCCCTCACGGCTTTGCCAGAGGAGATCTGGAATAGCTCCACCAAAGCCAGATATGTGAATCTCTGTGGGTTTAAATGGGAAGAAAATTACAGGACTGTTGCCTTAATGAGGCACCCCGTTAGTGCAAGTGCTGTGAGTGACATCAGAGTAGCGCTTGCAAGCTGAGTGAATTCTGATGTTGCAGACGTGTTTGCAGCCGTTTCTATCTGAAAATCTGTAATAAATACCTGAAAATATTTATAGTACTGCTCTGCTATCTTCTTAGCAGCTCTCCATTAAACTCTGGTCTGTCAGTGATGTACAGAACACGAAAAACAGGATACCTGTTTTTGGAAGGTCCTCTGTGTTCCAGGCTTCTCAAACTGTGTAATAACTTTACCTCTTTTAATGGGCTGTCTTGGCAGCCCCGTGCTTGCATCCTCCTGGGCGCTACATAATCCTCGAGCTCCTTTCCTAGGGGCTTCATCCAGTGCTCGTGAAGGGAGTGGAAAGGATGCCAGGCGTCAGGCCTGTCTGCAGGCAAATAAATGGTGGAGCAATGAGTACAGCGGAGCCCTGCAGATTAACTTTTTGGTTTTAAAACAGAAATACATTTTGCTCTAAGTGCTGGTTTGAAGTGTCTTGGAGAAGAGCCATCTTCCTCCCACTAAAACAGGTGGAAAAGTTAACTCTCTGCATTGAGGGCAGACTTCATCCTTCACTAGAACATTTAGTACTTTAGGTTTGTAAGACTTTTGCGAATGCAGAATAAATACGGCAAATGTCACAGTTACAGAATTAGCTTTGTGCACCGATATGAAATTGTTCTTTTTTGAGTGGCATGGAAAAGAATTCCACTGTGGAAAAATCAATTTTACCACGTGTATTTCCATTCCATCGCAAAATTTTATATGAGCACGAGTCACATTTACTGGAAAAGGTACAACAGCACCTGTGAAAGCCAGGAAACGAAATCACCTTCCTGCTTGATGAAAACATCCTTATGAGAAAATTCAGCAGTTTAACGATTTTCGTGCTTTTCTGCTTGTTTCAGCTTTTCGAAAACAAGAAGAACACCAAGACAAGGAACAAAAAGGTGACCATCTACAGCTTCACAGGCACCCAAAGGAACCGCTGCAGCACATTCCGAGTCAAAAGGACTCACACTGTTTACTGGCAGGAAGGTCTGTTCGTTACCTTTGATGGAGGCTATCTTAGGTAATTTGTGTTCATAATGCAGCATGTGTGACAGGGGACTAATAGAGTGTATGAAACACGTCAGCTGAATGGAGATGGATGGGCCTGGCTCGGGCTGTGTGCTCACTCATCAGGAGAAGAGGAGGCTCTTCTAATGCACGTAACTCATCTGGTAACAACTGCTGACAAAAATGATGCATAACCGATTACCTGAACGTATCAACCTTATCTGTTATTGCAGCCACAAATTGAAAGAGGCCTGAGAACAGAAAGGGGGGCTCTGCCAGCTTAAAATCGTGCGTTTTCACATGCAAAGATTGCCTTACCTCAGTGAGTTTTCCACTGAATCCTAAAACTTCACTGCATGGCAGTAATCCAGGTCAATGGAGGTGCTTCTGTGCAGCAGGGGCTGTGGACAACTGCCTTAACCTGGCCAAGGCAGTGTCTGCTGGCTGCCAGCCTGGGGAAAACCTCCTGCCCATGTTCTTTCGCAAATGCAGACACTTAAGGCTTTTGCTCCTTCAGTCCCTGGCAAGACTGGGAGGAACCATTGGTGCTGTCGCATGGTTGGAGACCAGAAGGAAACAGTGATCTTCCTGAGTTTCCAGCTCAGTAGAGACTTGAACCCAGACACTGCAAACCACAGGCTGGAATCCTAAATCCTGGTCCGTGGTAGCGGTCAGGCTGTTACCTCCCCGTGTATTTCAGGGAGTTACACTTTCTCAGGAATTCTGCAAAAATTATGCTCATAAACTTTTCCGTATTAATATTAATATTCATATTATTCCACTGGAATTTTATTACTGATTTTGCAACTCCCAACCTTCCATCATTCTGTATGGGGCATTTCTGTCAAAACTCTCCATCACACTCAGATCACTTAGGCCACAGTTTTCCCTAGGTCTGACCTTCTGTAGCATTTACCCTTTGTGAGGAACTGGCATTTCTGTGCAAGAATTCTCTTCTGAAAGTCATTTGCAGAACAGGCTGAATTGTAGCTCACCCTCGAAGCTAGATTGCTTTGTATTTTGATGACTCAGGAACTATGTGTTATTATGTAAGTCAGGTTTCCTGCCAGAAAGAAAGTTTGTTGACACTGATACTTCAGAAAAGCTTCACAGGTCTGTCTCTTGGCTTTCTTACACAGCGTCGAGTCTTCTGATGTGAACTGGAAAAAGAAAAAAAGTGGTGGAATTAAAATCATTTCCCAGTCAGAAGTGAGAGACTTTTCAGCCATGGCATTCATCACGGATCATGTCAACTCTTTGATAGACCAGTGGTTCCCTGGTAAGAGAACAACTGTAATTTTCCGTGCAGTGTTACGTCTTTTTAACAGAGGGTTCTTTGACAGAGCTCTCCAGGTGCACAGTATTGTGTGTTAATTGAAGACCCCTCGGGCTCTGACAGTCTCAAGCCAATAACATTTGATAAAAGCTAATAAACCTGCAGACAGATCAAGATTAGTTGCCAACACCCTTTGGTCTAGACATTGTGTCTTCCAGTCTGTCTGTCACAGCAGCACAGGGGAAACATTACAGCTCGAACAGGACCTGTAGGAGTTCAGAAGCCTCATGCAGTGCTCATAGCAGGGGCAGGATTTGGCCCAAACCTCTTGGTGCCATCCCTTGAACTCATTTTGGCATCAGCTGGGATGAGAATTTGCCCATGTTTTTTAACATTCTGTGAGTTATAAAACTCTGATGTGAGAGGCGTGAGGAAATATGGTACCAAGGACTCCGTGCCAAGGTAACTTCCTTGACTCCTGCAGCTGTTTTTCCTGTGCTCAGCACAGACCCTGCTGTTACCCAGCAGGCCGTTTGCAACCCCAGTACACTTCGTTTGAAACCAAAACAAAATCTGAAGTGTTCTTTGTAGTCCTACCCTGGTCTAGAAAGCAGTGCCAAAGTCTCTTAATTGGAGGCTCTGTGGAGGAAACAGTGGTGCACTCTCACGTACTCACGTTCTACATGTTCTGAAGATAAAAGAACATTTTATTTGCCTTTGGATTAAAATAATGCTAAAGTTAATCAGTGAAGCTTGAGAAGAGTCATGACTTCAAAGGCTGCAGCCTGTATTCACCCTGACTAATTGTGGGCATTTAACAGAGCCTGTCACCACAAAATCCCTCTGTAGTTATGGGAGAGGTGTGAACCTCCCAAAGGCTTAGTCCTGGTAGAATCAACGTTTCCCCTGGAGGGGCTGAAAACGTTGCCCGTGAGGGAGCCCAGAGGAGCTCTGTGCCCAGCCTGGGTGCTGGAGGTGAGTGTGAGCCTGAGCTCAGTGCTGTGCCTCCCAGCCTGCTCCCATCCCCATTCCCACCTCAATCCGTCTTGCAGTTTGCAGTCTGGGAAGAGACAGAGACACCCGGCAAGTAGAAGGGTCTCTCGAATGCTTTATTGACTTCTAATTTTTGCTGATCCTGAGTACACTTTCCCCACAAGCCTGTGCATTCCCAGAGCAGGGGGGATGTTGGGTTATGACCACAGCCCTGTCTCCCCAGCAGTATCCCTGTGTACTTTGCAAAGCTATTTTCTATTCCAGTCAATACCCTGCAGCAAAGTGCTGCTGTCATGAGCTGACCATTTCCAGGCAGCGGATCCAGGTCGTGCTGCGGACATTGGAATGCACTCGGAGCTGTTGTTCCTTCTCAGCTGGTGTGAGTGACGTTGTTCCCTGGTTGTTTGCTTTCTTTGAAGCCCTCACAGCCACGGAGAGCGATGGCACGTTGCTGATGGAGCAGTATGTGCCCTGCCACATCTGTGCCGCCGCCAGGCCGGAGCAGGGCGAGGGCGGCGAGCGGGCGGAGGACGTGCAGTACTTCAACATGGAGGATTGTGTCCTGACCGCCATCGAGCTGGACTACATCACGTGTCCCAACCACCCTGACATCCCCGTGTCTCTCCAAGAGCTGGTCCCAGAGCTTTTCATGACTGATTTCCCTGCCAGGTAACGTGTGATAGCCTTTGATTGAGTTTCAGTGTACCTGTGTGATTTAGTTGGGCCCTTTTCCTAAGCTGCCTGTGCTAGAGAGACGGACTGACCACGGGAAACAAATCCATCTGCTCTCAATCCGTGCTCTGGCACTTCATCCTGAGCTGCACCCCTGGTGTTCAGCAGCTTGCTTAGACAATAGCTGTGTGCTGACCGAGTCTTCCCACCGGGGGTCCTTTGAGATCACTGTGGTGCAATGTGAAAGTCCCTTTCTAAAGCCACAGCTGTCCTGCATTGCCCAGAACTCTGGCCAGGACTCTCTGTAGCTGGAGTCTTTCTGGGATCCCACAAAAGGAGATTTTAATGTGGCAAAACCAGAAGGAAGTGGTGCTGCTTCACAAGATTGGCACTGAAAAGGCCTTAATTTTGTAAGAGCCTGTAGGTGAGTGAGTTATGGACACCACAGGAGGATTCACACCGAGTCAGGGCCCCTGCTGGCCGAGGGCTGCTGGATGTGCTGGGTGTGTGGCAGCCCTGCACAGCTGAAGGAGCTCTTCCCTACCCATCGCAGCACTGCCAAATCTTTAAGCTGCTTAACTGCATTCCCAGATGGGCTCAGTCTCACACCCCTTATTGCTTGGTGTGCAGAGCAAGAGTCCTGAGAGCAGCAGGACAGGAGAGCACTGTCCCCGCTGGCTCACACTCTCTCAGACCTTCCAGTGCCCAGTGCAGAATGATGAGACCTTCAGGCCAAGCTGTCCTGTTGGCTGCTGTCAGAGCTCTCTGTGCTCCCACCGGCCCCTGTTGCTTTGTTGGGGTCATTTTTGTGGGCAAACACCCCATCAGCTCGTCACGCCAGCCCTCCTCACTCTGTTATCTCCTGCAGATTTATTTGGCGGGCGCGAGGCGAGTGGAGATGTTTGAAGTGTGAACAGCTGTAAAAGTGGTCTCTGGGAGAGTGGGGAAATGATGAATTGCAGCCTGGGAACACTAAGCTGATTTGAATAATCAGGTTTCAGAGTGTGGGGCTGTTCATAAACATCCTGTCCTGCCTCGGTGGAAAAAAGAGGAACAGGAGGTAAATGAAGCAAAAAAAAATCGTTAATACAGATAAATGGTACAAGTATCAGTACCCGTGTCATCCACTTGGAAAAGGAGCTTATGTGCTTTCCAGATCTATTTGATTCTTGTGGGATAAATTAGTAAAAAGCCTTTTGTGCTTCTTTGCTCAAATTACGTTTGTCTGTGAGAAATGTGTTGTACATGAGCCAGCATGGAGTGCACTGGGATGACCAAGGTAGTTTAGGTGATCCAGTCCTCTTGGTAGATAAGGCAAGAACCTATTAGGCATTTGTGGAAATGGAAATCACATTAGAAACATGAATTTACAATGTCTTTGAAACTTTAATTAAAAACCCCCAATTTCTACTTGGCAGACTGTTCCTGGAAAATAGCAAACTGGAATGCAGTGAAAATGAAAACAACGTTCTTGGCCAGGGTGGAAGTGGAACTGTTATATATCGGGCACGATACCAAGGAAAACCGGTGGCTGTGAAGAGATTCCAGATTAAAAAATGCAAGGGTTCTCCCACTTCAGCTGCAGGTACCATGCACAGATTCGGTGTCAAGAATTGGCTCCTGCAATCTGGGATCCCAGGCTAAGACCAAAGAGTCTGCAAAGTGCTGGCAGCACCTGCTTAAACGCAGCATGGAAATAGATAGCAAAATTGATGGGTTTCAGTGGAGGAGGGAATGCATCTGAGAGTTCCTCATGAGCACTTGCAATGGTGAAGGTCACTGGCACTGCAGGAGGCTTCTCTCCTGCACATCAGGGGTTGGATTCATAGGGTGCCAAGGCAGAGCCCTTGACTGGGAAGGGAGGAGATGTTTCAACTCCTGTTCCCAAGCTACAGGGCCATGAGAAATGTGGCTTTGCTTGGGTTTGCACCAAGGACTTGTGGGTCTCCACCTTTGAATGAATGTTTTACCCCAGCTGTGCCAGCAGCTGCAGAAAACACACTGGGAATCCCTCTGAGCCCACCAGCTCCTCCAGGCAGGGACGGGCTCTCCTGTGCAGTCCAGGTTTCCAGCAGAGCCTCAGTCCATGGACAGAGGAAAGGGGAGAGTTCCTCCCATTCCTCATTTTTGTCAGGAGGATGTGGTGAATCCCTGAGCTGTGGAGGAGGCCAGCTGCTGTCCCGGTGACAAATGACCTTCGGGAAGAGCCTGTCTGCCTGAGCAGCCTGTGCTGTGCTGTGGCAGCAGCACCATTACTGTGACGAGTCTCTCTTATTAAAGGGAAGCTGGGAAACCGTAGGGAAGAGCCCTTCCAGCAAAGGGTCTGCAGTGTGCCATCTCCACAGAGACCCTGCAGGGAGAAGCACAGCACGAGTTTTCCAGAGTCATCCAGGGGCTGTGTGAGAACAGCGTGTGCCAGACACCTGAGCCCGGTGTTTAAGGGAGCTCTTGCTTCCTGAGGCACCAGATACATCCTGCTCAGAGCCAGTGTCTCTTAGTGCCTCATGCATCAACATAAAGATCCAACTTAAAGCCTTGCTGTCAGCATGATCCCACGAGCTGCCTTCCTCCTGCAGCCCGTGCTTGGTGATCAGCGCCTCCCAAAGAGTTTGTGCTTTGTTTTCCAAGCCGGGCAGTGAGCAGGGGGCTGTGTGTCTTGGCAGATACCATGCTGAAGCACCTGCGAGCCATGGATGCCATGAAGAACTTCTCGGAGTTCCGGCAGGAAGCCAGCATGCTGCACTCCCTGCAGCACCCCTGCATCGTGTCGCTCATCGGCATCAGCATCCACCCGCTCTGCTTCGCCCTCGAGCTGGCCCCGCTGGGCAGCCTCACCACCGTCCTGTCTGAGAACGCCAAAGGTAAAGCCAGGGCCTCCCTCCACCCCTCTCCCTGGGACAAATGGTCAGCAGTGTTTAAATTACTGCTTGATTTGCTGGAGGGGATTTTTTTTCCAGACTAAGGGAAATGGGAGGGGTGGAATTGTTCTTATATTGTGCTTTTGGGAATCTAGTAAAAATTGATGCTCGGGATTCTCAAAACTACTTTGGAGACCTGGATTTTCAATTTCTCTGAAAATTAATATGGAGTGATCTCACTTCAGTGCTGCATGGACGGTGCTGTGTTCTTCCCCCTGCAGATGGGTGTCTGGAACTCTAAATTATCTCATAATTATCTGTATTGCTGTCATTGTCAAATGAACGACACTAATTCCAAGATAAGTTGAGGCCATCTGACCCTCTTGGCACCTTGGCTTCGCGTCAGCTTTCAGTCAAACGCTAATTTTCACCAGAAGATTTAGCGGCCTAGAAGTGAAAGAATTTAAAAAAAGAATCCAGTAGGACTGTCAGACACGTATAGTAACATAAGCAGTGTCATTTCAAATGGTGGCGTTGAGTGATGGTTTAAAAGGTTGTCATTTATTGCTCTGGAGTTAAAAAGAGAAGGAGAGAGGGGGAAGAAGAAGCAGTTATAGCAATTAGGAGAGCTGTTCCTTTGTGCCAGGGTCCTCCTTTGTGCCGCTGGGACACATGCTGACACACAAGATAGCCTACCAGATCGTCACGGGCCTGGCCTACCTGCACAAGAAGAACATCATCTTCTGCGACCTCAAGTCGGACAATATCCTGGTGTGGTCCCTGGACGTCAGGGAGCACGTCAACATCAAGCTCTCCGACTACGGCATCTCCCGGCAGTCGTTCCACGAGGGCGCGCTGGGCGTGGAGGGCACGCCGGGCTACCAGGCCCCCGAGATCCGGCCCCGCATCGTCTACGACGAGAAGGTGACTGGGGGGTGTCCGTGGGGCAGCCCCGTGATGGCAGTGGGGGGCTGGCACCATTCCATGGCTCAATTCCCTTATCGTTGTGCGGGGAGTAGCACCAGCTTTCCCTCTGTGGCCGTCCTTGCTCTCCTCTCCTGCCACCAACAGAGCCTTGCCCTGATTTTCCCTGTGTTTGTGGCTCTAGGTGGACATGTTCTCCTATGGAATGGTCCTGTACGAGCTGCTGTCTGGCCAGCGGCCTGTGCTGGGACACCACCAGCTCCAGATCGCAAAGAAACTGTCCAAGGGGATCCGTCCTGTCCTCGGGCAGCCCGAGGAGGTGCAGCTCTACAGGATGCAGGCCCTCATGATGGAGTGCTGGGACACTAAGCCAGAAAAGGTACAAGAGCCCCCTCCTGAGCCGTGTTCTTGGACATGGCTGCCCTCTTCACGCAGGAGGGCTGAGCTTGCTCCTGCTACAGCACAGCTTGATTGCCCAGTTACCCCTCCTGCTGATTTGGCCCAGAATTTCTGTTGACTTAAATGAGAGTTTTATGAATGAAATGATGACAGATTTGTGGCCTTAGACATCTGTGGTGGCTCGAAGGTCCCTTGATGTCGATGGCAGTTAGGCTGCTGATTTCACCAGGGCAAGACATTGCCCATAATTTCTAGAAGCAGCTCCAGTGTCATGCTGTGAGTGCGGCTACAAAGACTTCCAAATCCCCAAGATTATAAAAGGAGGTATGAGGAAGAAAAAGCTTCAAAGTACAAGAAAAGGATTATGCTGCAGCGCGTTTTTCATGAATTTCAGTTGGTGTTTTAGAGCTGCTGTCTTTCAAACAAAGGTCAGCCTGACTCTCAAACAGCTACACACTGTCATGCAATGGGTCAGCTTCCAAAGTTCATATGCCTGAAGAAATGAATCAGTAAAATGTGTAAGAGAGTGTCAGACCAAGCTTTAATAAATAATCATAGAACCACAGAATGGTTTGGGTTGGAAGGAACCTTAAATACAATCCTGTTCCAGCCCCCCGGCCACGGGCAGGGACACCCAGCCTGTGCTTGCGCTTGGGATTGCCCCGATCCAGGGGCAGGACCTTGTGCTTGGCCTTGTTGAACCTCATGTTTATTGTGGTTCTCCAGTTTCATCTTGTGTGACGTGTCTTTCCCTCTCCCCTCCCCGTCAGCGTCCCCTGGCCATCTCTGTGGTCGGGCAGATGAAGGATCCCACCTTTGCAACGTTTATGTACCTGCTGGCCTGTGGGAAGCAGTCCTCCTTCTTCTGCTCCCTGGGGCAGGAGTACACCGTGGTCTTCTGGGATGGGAAGGAGGACACCAGGTGAGATGGCTCATATCAGCAATTTCTTTTTTTTTTTACTTTTTAAGTAAAAAATCCTTCAGCATCTTCGCTCCTGCCTCTGGGAGGGAGGTAAAGAAGGTGAAAGTGAACTTGGATGAATGCCAAGAATACAGTGAACACTGTTTTCCCAAACTCTTTTAATTGGGAACAGTGGTTGCTTTATAAAGGATATTTAATGAGCTTAACTCTGCTTCAGTTAATATGAGGAGAAGATTAGGGCAGTGTAATGATTCACACACACAGGATGAAGCATTTGCACATGAGAACAGACGTGTTCTGCCTTTCCTAATGAGGCCATTTAACACTAAACCTTTCCTAATTGAGGCTGCAGTTCCATCTCTCTTCTGCGAAGCAATTAAGCACATGCTTAAATCCTGTTGCAATCATCGGGAGTTAACCACATGCCTGGAGCTGTGTGTGCATCCAAGTGTGCACTGCCAGTAAAATGTGTTCTGGACTGAAGGCATGTGCTTAAAATGTTATTAAATTGTGACTGAGGTGATGGCGTTCTGCTCAGCCGCACGTGACCTGTGGCTAGTTAGGTTCATTTTTATGGATGCTGCTGATTTTTATAGCCTCGGTCTTATTCGGAAACGTTCACAAACTGATCTGAATTTTACATTAATGTGTTCATTATTTGTAACCATTAAGTTAATGGGAAAGGCACGTGATTTGTTCCTGAACTGTTTGCTTTGCCATTTGTGGTGCCTGGTCAGTTGTTCAGTGCAGGCAGCGAAGCACATGGCACTCACAGATGCATTTTGAATGCATGGATGTTGTCCAAATATTCACAGCAATATATCTCAGTGAATCTGCTTCCTGACTGGACAATCCGCTTGCTGGAGACTGCTGAATAACAAGTTACTCACATGTGACAGATTTCGGGATGTGTAATTGCTTGTGCCACAGTTGGTGAAACATCTGGGACTGACAGATGTGGTTGTGAATATCCAGTTGTTGTTTAAACATCTAAACCCAATAAACTTCCCCAAGCAAACAAAATCCTTTTAGCTACAAAAAGCTATTAATTAGTCATATTTATAAATAATTTTTTTAGGTTACAGATCTTTGTTCTGTAGGATCATGCTCCTCTGTTTATGTACTGGAATAGTAATGAAGCCAGATAATAGCGAGGCAGTGAACTTG
The DNA here is from genome assembly GCA_013400735.1 of Pomatostomus ruficeps. NCBI lineage: Eukaryota > Metazoa > Chordata > Aves > Passeriformes > Timaliidae > Pomatostomus > Pomatostomus ruficeps. The sequence goes on along the minus strand of VYZT01049982.1, from coordinate 237,248 downwards.
GAGAGCAGATATTCTCTTGAGAACCTAATGGGCAAGATGGGCTGAGACTTCCCAGCGATTAATTACTGCTGTTCAGCTGGAGCTGTTTGTCTCACAGCTCAATTACAGGAGCAGACCACATACGTTCTCCTAGCGCTGCGCGAAGTCAGAGAGCTGAGTGTAAATCTTCACAGAAGCAATTGCACCTCTGCCCCTGAGGAAGGGCCAGGGCACATCTTTCTCTTCCTTTACAATGAGAATTTACAGCTTGGAGGGGTGCAGATCCTCGCAGCACCATCCACATCTGGGCAGTTGTGTTATGGCTTGGCCACAAGTGCCACAAGTCGCTCAGCCCCGTGCTGGCGGAATGTTGGCTGTAGGAGATCGTTGCTTGCTCCTTTCAGGAACTACACGGTGGTGAACCTGGAGAAAGGAGTCATGGAAGTGCAGAGGATGAGCTGCCCAGGAATGAAGCTGTGCTGCCAACTCAAATTTCAGAACGCCCTGTGGGCAGCCACGGAGGTGAGCACTGCCGCCTGTGCCCCCCTCGAGAGGGGCCTCGTTAGGAGAGACGCAAACGAGGAGAAAGAGCCTGTTAAATTAGTAAAGCCAAGAGCCTGGGAGACAAAGAGCGTCTCAGATGGGCAGCGTGACTTTGCATCTGCTGTCTCCAGGTGTTTTGTTTCTACCTGACACACAGATCCAGCCTGGGCCTCCCAGAGCCCAGAGCCATCGTGGGAACCTCGGCTTTCCGAGGGGAAACTCCCCGGGCTGGAGCGATCTGTACCCAGGGGCTCATCTGGGAAATGTCCTTATCTGGGAGCGATAAAGGGAGGCAGGACAGAAAACAGCATTGCAGGGTGGGGTTCTGGAAGAGGCCTGGGGGATTTGAAGGCTGGTGGGAAATGGGTACCCAAGGTTTGTGTTCACCGTGGAAAATTGCAGCTAAACAGATAAGAGTGAGGGAGCACGGCTGATTTATCCCCCAGAGGCCCTGTCCACCCATCAGAAAGGGCTGTGTTAAGTGTCAGCCAGTTCTGACACAATCGTTTCACACAAAACAAAGAAAAAACAGCCAAAAAAATTAAAATGTACCTGAAGTTCAGTGTTTCAGAGAGGGGGGAAAAACAGGCCACACTTGCTGAATAAAGAATTTGTGTTGGCTGTTTTACTCCACCCTGGCATGGATGCTGTGAATGTTGTGAATATAGTTTTTTTTTCCCCCATAGGAAAATAAGATATTTTTACTTTTTCTGTTCTCAAATAGAGGTAAAGTTCAAATATTCATTTTTTTTCATAACAGTACTTATAGAATTGAATGGACAGATTAATGCAAAACCACACACGACATGCTTCAATTGTTGTTTGGGATTTTTGCATTCAGGGTTGTCCGATGCTGCTTTTGGATGTGGTGATAAAACCCCAATTGTGGTGACTTTGGGATAATATATATATTGCCCACAGCTCATTCTGGGGAAGGCAGCACCTGCTTTCTACCCACATGCCAAAGGCTCTTCATGGAAAACAAAAATTTAGACTTTGCGTATCAAAAAATACAAATAAAAACTGGGTTTGGAACCAATTATATCTTGCTCAGGTATCAAGATATGAAAAATAGGAAGGTGATTGGCATTTATAGAATTTTCTGTGCTCTTCCACAGGACCAGAAGATCTCTGTGTATGGATTGCAGGGCATGTGTCCCTTAAAGACTCCCCTGAAGGGTTTGGACACTCCTGCCACTGTGAGCTGCTTCCTGGTGATGCCTCTTGTCAAAAGGGTAAGGAGCAACCCAAAGGAGAAGGGGCGTTAGTGAGACCCGGCTGCCGGGCCAAGCTGCCACACTCAGCTGGTGCTGAAGGACTTGGCAATGCCCAGCGGCATTTGGCACTGCAGGGAGAAGGTTTCCAGGTCTTTGTGCCTCTGCCAGAGGACAGGGGTGTGGGCAAAAACCTGAGTCAGGGGACCAAAGCTGGCACTTCCAAGCCTGCTGGGAAAATAGTCAAAACAGATCAAATTCCTCGGCAAGGAAGTTTTCCAGCTGCGTTTCCACATCATTGGAACACAAGGTTTAGGCTGATCAAGCAAAGTAGAGAAGACATGAAACAATAATTAGAATAGAGATTTGTTAAGTGCTAATGCAGGACGTGGGGACAATCCTGCCTCTTGTACCCACTGTTCTCCTGGGCTGTCATTTGTGTGCACAGCCATCCTTAAATGTTATCTGAGCTCAGCCACGCTCCTGTTTTGGTTTTGAATGAGAACACTTAGATAATACAGCTGTTCTGGGTAATGCTCTTATGGGTAACATGGATGATTACTCCTATGGGCATTAAAACAAGTTATGTGTTATCTGCCTGGCCCTGGAATTGCCAACATCCCGTTTCTGGCAGGAGAAATCTGACTTGAGTGCCTATTGCGGGCAAGTCTTGGGAGATGTATAAAAACTGTTTTTCAGCTAAATTACCTCCGGTTTGCTTACAGCCACCTCAAGTGAAAACATGTAATTATGTTCCAGCATTACTGGTAGCTGTGTAGTCTTTGCAAATGCCAGCAGACTGGGCTGTGTCTGAGAGCTCAGCCTGGAGCAGCTCGCGGAGCTGCTGGTTTGTGCCACAGGCCTGTCCTGAGCCATCGTCCGTTCCTGGCTCGGCTGCTGGGATTGCTGCATGGACTCAATCCGGGGCAGATGGTTTGTGTAAGGTGTGCTGCTGCACTTCCAAACATGGTGTAAGCAGGACTAAAGTAGGGCATCGATGTAAAGTTGGCACAGGGCTGGATTTCTCTGCCTCTGCTGGCTTTCCTTGGCTCCCGGACCTGCAGCGCTTCTGCGCCGTGGAGTTTCATTTCTGATGCGTAGGGCAGATTTCTTTTTCATGCTGCCTGAGGTTCTGTCCAGGACAGTCAGAGGAGTCCTTTGCTTTCAGCTTTTCCACTGTCACAGCTTGCAAAGCCATTCCTCAGGGGTTACGAGTGGCTTTATGTCTCCTGGTTTCTATTTCCAGTTTGTGGCTTGCCTAGAAAATGTCATAAATAATGCCAGGCCCTACAATAGCAATATTGAGTCTAGACACCTCCCTTCCTCCCCCGACCCTACCCAACCTTCCAGAAATCCACATCCCTTAAGCTCACTCCTTCTTAGTTTATTGGACTTACTTTTTCCTCTCTCCTTTCTATGAATGAGTTTGGCAGTGAAATGGCCAGAGCAGCAGCCGTGGGGATGTGAAGACCAGGCTGGCAAGAACTAAACCAGCCAGTTCTTCCAAAAAAACCTATGTGGAAACCTTACACTTGTCACACTCCCTGCATGGCCAGTGAGCTCTATCAGAGTTATCACAGTCACTGTTGTCCAGTGGAGAAGGGAATTGCATTTTCCTGGGAAGAAAGCCTTCAGTTGGTGAGATGTGAGGTAACTTTTAGTCAGAGAATTGCCAAGGGATGTTGCTGGGAAGGGGAATTCTTTACGACTGCCTTGGGAAGGCCGATCCAAAAGAAATAGTTTCCAAAACTTGGTTTCTCATCCAAAGGAAGCATCATGGAAATTTGAAAGCAGCTGAGAGGGGCCCAGAATCTGAAACTCACCCGCCAAGGAAAAGTCTTGTACAATTTCAGCCTTTTGTTGCACGCTTTTTGTCACCAGGATCATTCTTTCTGGTAAACAATACAATTTTCAGAAGAAACAAAAGCAAACAATTAGCAAATGAGCAGGTTAAAAAGGGCAAACCAAGACACGTTCTGCCTTGGTTTGCAGCATTCTTACAAAGAGAAGTGGAGGGAGAGAGAAACCTGAATGGGTGCAGCTCTTTGGCCTCTCGCAGGAACCTGGAACACATGGAAACAAAAGCTGCATTTAAAGGCTGCAGCCAGCAGTGCCAGACCCTGCGGGGACGAGAGGAGGAGGAGGAGGTGACCAGGCCCTGGTGCAGCACTTTTTGCCGTTTCTCCTGAGCTGCTGGCAGCGGTGGCTCAGCCACGGGACGTCTGGAGCCGGCTCATCCCCGCACATCCCACCCCGGCACGGCCCCGCTCCGCGCCTTCCTCCTGGCACGGCGGGGCTGCTGGCAGCGCGCAGCCTTCAAATGCACTTCTGTTGCTGTGTGTTTTTGTTGGCTCTTCCTGGAGCCCAAATGTTGAAAATGAATTCTGAGAAAGTTACTTAAGGTTTCTGGAGGCTGCAGCCCTGCCTGCCTTTGGCCACTGCTGGAATACCCTGATCAGGGGAGTTTTGCCTCACCAGCACCAAGTAAGATCTGGCAGGTCGGTGGCACCTGTGGGGAGGTGGTTTTTGACATGGTCTTCCGTGGAACTGGTCACCCCATCAGCTCAGTCACGTCAGGGATGGCAGGGTGAGGGCATTTCTCATCATTTGAATTCCTGCTCCTTGTTTCTTATCTCTCTGAGAGATAACAACAATGGCGGGATAGAAACACGGCCAAGATAGCCAAGGCAGAGAGTAATAAATGCCCCAGTGGAAAAATCACTTTCCCAATTTGCTTCTGCCATTGTGCCATCCCAGACAGGCCAGGATTTGGCATTGGTATTACTGGTAACACCAGGAGGGGGTCACTGACCCAGCTCTGCCTGGTCATGGTGCCAGCTGCTCAGCGCCAGGGAAATTTGGCCTGTAGAACCCAAAAGGGAATAGAGATTCTGTTTGCAGTAGCTGACACTAATGAAGGAATTCAAAATAATTTATTATGAAGACTATGCTTGGATAATTCAGCATTTTCAAATCAGATGAGACAAATTTATAATCTCTGAGGATTTTAATAGTGTCTCATGTCACGCTGGGAGCAGTTCAGGTTGACATAGCCACGTTACAGTTAATGTCTGACGTTCCCATTTCAATTTAAATTTTCCATTTTTAGTAAGAAAAGCCTCCTGTGCGGGGTCCTTCGAACTGAAAAATTGGACCTTTTTTTACCACAGAAATGTGGGCTGTTCTGCTTTGTTTTATTCAGTTTTAAATAACTGAACTCCCTTCCAAAGAAAAAGTAACCCAAAACCCAGCTTGTGCAAAGCATCGTGCCATGATCCAACCTCCTGATGCAACTCCTTGGCAAAGGCACTTCCAGGAGCCTTTGCACCAGATCCACATGGCAGCGGGGACATGGCACCGAGCGCTGCAGGTCGCTGGGGTTTCTTTTAATTAGTGGTTAGAGGATTGGGACTGCACTGAGTTAGTCCAAGCCCCGTTTCACAACTTTCCACTTGCTTTCCTAGTTTTTCCCATTACAGTAAAATTCTGCTGTGATGTGGATTACTCATACGGGCTCAGCGCTCGTGCTTTTACTCATGCTTGGTGTGCAGAGAGCGTCTCTTTGTCCAGGACTCTCAACGAGCCTTGCAAGCAGAGCTGTCAATTAAATAACACTTATCCTGCACTACCTGCCCCTCGGTAGCTGGAGCAAGTCAAAATACTGATTTTTCTGTGGGTTTGAACAGCCTGGGAACTATTGTCCAGGCCTGGCAGAATCAAAATCCCTGGAACGGCACAGGGATGCCTTAATTTAATTTTTGCATTGACCCTGAGCCTTCAGCCCATCTCACTGGCATCCTGGGCATGCCAAAAACAGGGCTTTCCAGTGTGGAAAGGCTTAGGAGGAGTGAGGTTGTGTCAGCTTGTGGTGCTCTGTCTGGTTCTGTTTGGTTTGCTGTGTTCAGTCCGGGCAGACTGTAACCACAGCAAAGAAGTCCTGGGTAAAATGGTCTTTTTTTAGAATTTATTGCTCCTCAGGGAGGAAATAGAAAGGCCTTTGAGGTAAGTATTGTTTTATCTGCTTCACAGATGGGGGATTTTCTGGTACAGGCCCAAGGTCACGGGGAGTTTTGTTCCCAGGAGATCCATTTCCCAGTCTGTTTAGCAGCATTTTGCCCCGCTGGGATGAGCTGGAGGAGTTGTTGAGCCGTGGCCTTCTCAGCAGCTCCCACCCGTGGGACGTGAGGGATCCATGGCCACGGAGCTGGAGCTGTGTCCAGCACATCTGTACGTTTAGGGGTGGGTTTTTACAACTGCAGAATTGCTCATGGCAGGTGCTTTGCTGTACTGCTGCTGCTTCTGTGCCCTGAGCTGCCGGGGATCCCAGACCCGGTGCACATCCCTGGGAGGAGCAGTGCTCTCAGAGCAGCAGACTCTGGATGTGGAGCAGTCACTGGATGCTCATGTTTGTGAGAATATTGGCTCCCTCTTTCCATTTTTACTGCATTTCTTCCATTCCTCCCCTACCTACACTGATAGCAATAGCTTTACTCCTTTCTGGAAGCGAGCCGGGTTTCTCCAGCTGGATCCCTGGGATCATGATGGCTGCCTCTGAACATACTCCAGCTTGAATTTGTTAACCTTCAGGGCAGGCTGCCAGGTCCGTCTGTCCGCCCTTGCCAGTAAAGAGAGGTAATACTGGGTGAGAGGAGTGTGGCTCTGCAGCAGCTTCCAGGGAATGGCTTCTTTTTATGGTGCTGTTATCGCTGTTTTGGGGTAAGGTGCTGGTGTTCTTGCAGAATGTGAGAAGCAGGCAGAGCCTCTGGGATTGAAAGCTCTTGTATTATAGAGAAGTAAAGAAATAGGGAAAAATTCTTTGCTATTCTTTGCTTTGAGGGTGGTGAGACCCTGGCACAGAGAGGTTGTGGACTCCCCATCCCTGGAAGTGTTCAAGGCCAGGTTGGACAGAGCAGTGGAAGCTGTCCCTGCCCATGGCAGAGGGATGGAATGAGATGATCTTTTAAGTTCCTTCCAACCCAACCATTCTATAATTCCATGAAATTTTTCTCTCTCTCTTGCAGAACTCGTACGTGGTGCTGGCCGGCTTGTCAGATGGCCTTGTAGCCGTGTTCGCAGTGTCCCAGGGCCTGCCAGGGGACAACTGCTCCTACCTGTGCTCCCACACGGCAAACAGGTCCAAGTTCAACATCTCCGATGATGATCCCCGGCAGAACCCGTACCCGGTGAGGGCCATGGAGATCACCAACAGCGGGGCCGAGGTGTGGTACAGCAACGGCCCCGGCATCCTCGTCATCGACTGCGCCTCCATGGAGATCAGCAGGAGGCTGGAGCCCTTCAGCCCACCCTCCACCATCACATCCATCGCCTGCAACTCCGAGTGCCACGGGGAGGAGGTGGTGTGGTGTCTGGACGATAAAAGCAACTTCCTGGTGATGTTCCACGCCAGCAGCTACCAGCTCTGTGCACGCTACTTCTGCGGGGACTGCAGCCCCCTCAGGGACATGTTCACAATCCAGCCGCCCTCGGCTGCCATCCCAGCCACGGCCCCCATCAGCCACAGGGCCATGGAGAACAACCCTCCAGGGGACATGAGCATCATGTACAGCCCCGACGTGGGCACCCAGATCCTGAACCACCAGGATTCGCTCACAGATTACTGCTCTGTGTCTTCCTACTCCTCCTCGCCTCCCAGCAGGCTAACCCGCTGCCCCTCCAGCCTGCCCAGCTCGCCCACGAGCTCTTCCAGTGCACCCTTCTCCGCAGATTTTGAGGAATCTGAGAAATTCCACGAGCTGAAGGCTTCCCTGGATCATGATGCGGTGCCTGCGGGTGACAACATGGAGCATCTCCAAGCCGTCAAGATTCTTCCCGTAAAAGACCTCATCTGGATCCCCAGGTAAGTGGGTCACTTCTCAAAGCAACTTAGGCAAAATCCCTCCTGGTCTGAAAAAGAGATTAACTCAGGCTAATTCAGCAGCTTTTGCACTCCCTGTATGATTCACCTGGCCAGAAAGTCAAGGTACCATTAAAAACTTCTGTTCCCAGGACAATGGAACGTGGATTTTCTTCACCTTTTGAAACTGTGTAGTGTTGAGCAGAATGCTCACATGGAAGGCCTTGCTGTGTTGATTTCAGCACAATGAGAAGGGGGTGGTCAGACTCCAAGCCCTGTTTCCCCAGCTACTGAGGAAACAGAGAGCAGCGGGCGGCCTCCTTGCTTGGACACAGCCCTGGCAAGTCCTGCTGCCTCCTGTGGAGCTGATGGAAACCTCTGGGAAGCTGATTTTGCTTGTCACAGGATCTCTCCCTGCAGTGGATTCAGGATGCCCCCGTGGCATCGTGGTGCCTCCTCCCGTGCAGGACACCGGGTGGGTGCAGGTGGGCGTGGAACAGAGCATGGACATCCAGTGTGGATCTTCCTCAGCTGGCAGCAGCCCTGGTGCTGGGTGTGTGACATCTCCCTCGTTTCTCTCCTAGGAGAGGAGGGGACATCATTGTCATCGGGCTGGAGAAGGAGTCGGGCACGCAGCGGGGCAGAGTGATCGCCGTGCTGAAGGCTGCGGAGCTGGCTCCCTACGGGTGAGGCTGCCTGGGCACACCAGTCTGCAGGGGCACAAGGGGACGAGGGGCAGAGGGGGGCTCTGCAGGCTCTGGGGGCTCCTGGGAGCTTCCTCTTGGCTTCCAGCAGCCTCTGCGGAGTTCCCAGTGGGAGGACACGGAGTTACTGGTTGCACATCGAGGCGTGTGCATGCTCCTAGAGCGGGGCAGACAGCGAGGGGAAGACCCTGAGACTACAACCTGGTCTCCAAAATCCACAGAGGTTGAGCACCCCCATAATGACAGAGCCAGTATCGTGCACAGTGTGATAAAGCCGGCCTGATCCTGCCTGGTGCTGGCTCCTGGTGCTCCGAGGGCACCTGGCAGAAGGTCGGAGCAGCTTGGCAGGCTCAGGCCCCGCGCTCAGAACAAGAGGTGTATTTATGCAGAGCACGGCGCTTGTCTGTGGCTGCATTCACGTGGGTCAGGTTGATGTTCTGGCTCTAAATGAGCACCTTTGTGCTGTGGGCAGTGACAGCCCGGGGACGGCTCCTGAGCACAGGGGAGAGCAGTTATATACGTTAATTTAAAATGTTTCATACAGCGAAGCAGAGTCCAAGTAAATAAATAGCTGCTGCGGAGGTGGGGGTGTTCCTGCTGATCACTTAAATACCGGTCTGGGATTGTACTATTTATGTCCAAACAAATGCAGGTTAAGCAGTGCGAAGGATTATAAATGATTGTTTATTGCCACCAGGCAAACACAACAGGAGATCAAAGGCTCCTGCCATTCCCTCTACTCTGAACTGAGTGTCTTTAGCAGTTAGTTGGGAGGAGAGAATTCTCTTTATTGGCCACAGGTACTCTTAGGTTGGTTTTGCTTAACTCAGATTGAGTGTGGAGTTCAGGCTGAGTGACAGGACCTCTCACACCTGTCCTGCCCGGTCCTGACTGCTCCAGGCACCACGGCCATTGGCCCTCCCTGTTTCAACAGCAGGATAAAGAGCAGGGTAGTGCCTGCCTGCTTGGAGGGCAGAGAGGGCAGGGCNAGGGAAGGGAAGGGAAGGGAAGGGAAGGGAAGGGAAGGGAAGGGAAGGGGCTTCACAGGGACAGTTTGTGGTAAAAACTAGCTGCCAGGGACAGTGCTGTTCCAGTGCTCCCAGCTGGGGACCTTTCTGGGGAAACAGTTTGGGACCAGCCTTCCCCATCCACTACTGGAGTTGTAGAAGGAGTCAAACGAGAGCTGAACTCCTGTCCCTTGGACCCTGCAGGGGAAAAGTGTCATTGTCTGTCTGGCCACCTCCCTCTGAGATACCTGCAGCTCAAAGGGGCCAGCCTCAGCAGAGACCATGAAGGGAAGCACATACAACATGAACCACACGGATCCCTGCCACAGCTGTGCCTGCTGCTCAGGGCTCAGAGCCTGAGCTGACACAGGCAGGCTCCGTCCCACTTCCACACGGTGTTCCAGGCTGCGGAAGCTCTCGGCAGCCTGTCAGCTGTGTTATGATGGAGCTGTTCTGAAAATGCCCAGCTGGCAGCGGGAACAAGAGTCTGTGGATTTAGCAAATCAGGAGATTAGCAGCAACTTCAAATGCCATGGCAGATTTAAGCCCCCACCTGCATGTTTAGGCACCTGAATCCCTTTAAAAACCTTTTCCCATGTCACTGAGCTGCTTGGTTTTGATGTGACACAGTTTCTGATCCCTGTCTTTGTTACATTCTCCTTGCTCAAGGATTTGCAGCTTATAAAAAGCTTGTGTAGCTGGAAGGGAAACTCCTGAGCCAGGGCTGTGCTCTCAGAGCTGCCCTTCCCTGTAATTCCCTTCCCTGCTCTCTTCTCCCTTCCCCAGGACTCTGGTGGATGCGGCTCTCGTAGCAAAGGACACGGTTGTGTGCTGCTTTGAGAAGGAAAACATGGAGCGGTGCCTGGCTGTCTGGAGGGGCTGGAGTGCCAGAGACTTTGACATTTTCTACCAGGCCTACGAAGAGCTGGGCAGGCTGGAGACCTGCATGCGCAAGAGAAGGTAGTGCCCGTGGTGCTGCGATCCGAGACCCAGCAGGAGCGTCCGGGATCGGAGACACGGCCGGCCCAGGGGTGATGGGGGAGCGTGTGTCTGGTTTGCTGCTAGTGAGCTCTGTGGGGTTCCCAGAGCCCCATCAGGGTTTTGGGGAATGAGAACCAGTGTGAGCAGGGCTGGACAAGCCTGGGAGCTGGGCCAGCTCTCGGCTGCCCTGCTCCGTCACACGCTCCCCTGCACCAGCTGAGAGCAGAGGCGGAGGTGGCTGCAGTTCTGCTCATCCCTCGATTTCCAGTTTGTTCTTCCCATTTTGAATTCCTTCCTCACTTTCGGCATGCCCTGGCTGCTGCTGCTGCTTTTGTTGTGTGTGTGTCAGCCAGGAGAGCTCCGGTGGCTCCGCGGGCTCTAACCTGGGAGCCTGAGCACGTTACAATCCCGGCTGCCTGCTGGCCGGCAGCGCGGGCACCGTGGGCTGATCCAGGAATGCATCTCCTGGAAGCCCTGCACTGGGGAGCTGCTTCCCACCTCCCTGCAGCTCCATTAGAGGCTAATTCAGGTGTAGTCCCCGTGTAGAGACACCTCAGTGTAGGAACCAGCAAGAAGCTGTGGCTGGCCACTGCATTTCTGGTTCCTAAAAGCTGCAGCAGTGCAGTGCTCCTGTGAGGGAGCCCAAAACAACCTGCCAGGAGTGCTGCACCAGGAGCGAGTGAGCTGCTCCATGGCACTGCTGCCTTGTGGATGGAGCTGATGGAAAGCCAAGCCACTGGGAGTGACAGATATTCCTGGTGGAAGACAGGGGAGCCCCATGACTGGGAAGGTTTATAAGCTGTCTCTGCTCCACTCCTCTTTCTCTTGGGAAATGCACTCTGGAGCAGCAGGAACACAATAAGCTCAGTTTGCCTGTGTATCTGTGCAGCTTCTGCCCACTACAGCTTGTATTTTATCTTCATTAGTGGCCTGGGATGCTGTATTGGCTCTGGATCCAATTGCACTTAATTATCCCAAGCATGTACAGCAGTGTAAAAAGTGCCCCCAGCTACGCACCCTGTATAAAGGTGTACAGTTTGAATTTTAGACCTTTTTTTTTTTTTTTTTAATCCCAAGAATCTCGTGTGAGCATCGGCAAGGCTGGCCAAGGCCGAACGGGCAGGTTAACCCTCTGGTTCACATTTCTGTTGCAGGCTGCTAAAATATCCTTCTTCAGAAACAGAATGTATCTTAAAATAAACTGTTTCCTCCCCAGGATGACACTGCATTGGTGGTGGTTTTTATTGGAAACCCAGCTGGCACTGGGTGTTTGGGGTTTGCAGTGTGATTCGAGTTCTTGTCCTCATGAGCACAGCTGGAATCAGGGCCAGGAGCACAGACTGTCTCCGTAGCTGGCCTTGCCTGTCTCTGTCACCCTGTGCCTCCCCAGCAGCTCATGAAGCAGGTATGGCAGCACCAGGACTGCCCTCCCGTGCCAGGAAACCTGCCAGCTGGGTCAGGGTGTGGTCATCTGTGGGTCAGGGTGGTCATCTGTGGGGGGAAATGAAGAGGATGGCACCTGGGTCTCATGGGACCTCTGGATGCTGCAGTGGTGGGTGTGAGTGTCCCAAAACCTCCTGGGAGCAGGGGCTTGGTTCCCGAAAGCAGCTGAGAGCCTGAGTGTTGCTACCCTGGAATAAAATCCCCCCCTTGAGCAGACCTGAAACCTCATTAGCACAAGGCTCCATTAAGCGAGCACTGCACGTGCTGCAGGAATGATTCCCCAGGGGCAGAAATAAACAGATATTAAAAACAAAATTTAAAACACCCCCACCAGTTCAAACAGTTTGAGATATCAGTGCTCCTTTCCATCTCTCCCAGCAGCAAAGCCTGTTCTCCTGATGGCAGCTACAGGTGAGGGGCATCAGCCATCCTGGGGAAGGGGATGGGCTCACAGCCAAAGGCAGGAAAAGCCCCCAGAGCCCAGGAACAAGGGGCAGCACAAGCCCCATGTGTGGGTCTGGGGGAGCTGCGCCTATCACACTCCTCACTATTTTATTTCAGCTGCTAAAAATAAGCCCAAGCAGGGCCCTGGCGGGGGGTTATTCCTTCAGCTGACTGAGGAGAGGTAAGAAAACAGCCTGGGTTTATTTTTTCAATGCCAGGTTTCCCCCAGCCCAGCCTGAGAGCAGCAGGAGCACACAAAGGGCTGGGAGGGAAGCGGATGCTCTCAGATGGGATTAACCCGCAGCACCAGCAGTGGGAGGGTGCCAGGGCTGTTAATTACTCATCAAGGAGGCAGAGAGAGATGAACAGGACCTGCCTGGGATTAACTGAGCCCCAACCCCTCCCCAGCTTCACTCCCTCACTCAGCTGCCTCCTGAGAGCAGTGAGCCACCCCCGTGCCCCTGGGCTTTTCCCCGGAGTGCTCAGTGGTGCTTTACCTGCTTTGAAAGGAATATATCCAGTTCCCAACTGGATACTGACTCCCGTTCCTGGTTTGGGCTGTTTCTTTGCTGGCATTGGTGCAGGGTCAGGCCCTGGGATGAAGAACAGCTGGGCCCAATACCTCATCCCAGTTTGGGGCACAGCCTGAGTATTTTTGGGGGATGGGAGGCATGAAGTGGAGGCAAACCACTGGTTGCACCCCCTATCCAAGATCCACATCCTGGTGCTCACTCGGGACATTCTGGGGCCCCAGCACAAGCCCCCAGCACTGTGGATGCACAGACCCCACCAGCCTGGCGCTGTCCAAGCCAACCGACCCCTCTGTGTGCAGGAAAACGGAATATTACAGCTAATTCTGCTAGGGAAGGGAGGAAGGGCTGGCTCTGCCTCACTGCTCACAGCGCCCTGGACAGTGGGGCAGGAATTGTCATAATTTAATATATTAAAGCAAAACCCACCCCTTGTGCCCCCATGCCAGGGTGGGGCAGGTGAACATTCACACAGCAGCTGGATGCTCCCCGTCCCACACAGCACCGAGGGCTCTCAGCTTCAGCGTAAGGAAAAATCAGGTGATTTCTACAGGAGGTGGGGAAAGGGCAGCGCTGGCTGCTTTGTATTCTGCTACTGAACGGACAGAGGAAATTAGTTTTCTTTAAGCAAACGTTAAAAGGACAGGAAATATCATGGCTATTTCAGGCTGCCGGCCTGTCCTCGGCTCACCCCGGCCGGCGGCGGTGGGACCGGAGCTGCGTCAGGCACCGGGGCCTTAACCCAGGTGGGGAGGATGAGGATGGGGCCAGGGGTGGAGATGGGAATGAGGATGGGGATGGTGATGAAGATTAGGATGAGGATGGGGCCAGGGGCAGAGATGGGAATGAGGATGGGGATCGTGATGAAGATTAGGATGAGGATGGGGCCAGGGGCGGAGATGGGAATGAGGATGGGGATGGTGATGAAGATTAGGATGAGGATGGGGCCAGGGGTGGATTTGGGGGTGAGGATGAAAATGAGGAGAGGGGTAGGACCAGGAATGGGTTGGGGATAAGGATGATGGTGCCAGAGCTGGGCTGGGGCTGGGCTCACCTGGCACAGGTGCTCAGCACTGGGGGAATCACTGCTCGGTGGTGCTGGCAGTGGGCAGGAGGATGGGACACGTCCCCAACCCGTGAGTGGAACATCCACAGCAGTTCAGGTTCCCAAGGCCATTATGGTCCTACCCCAGCACACAGAACCATCCTGGCAGAGCCAAGGCTGGCACAGCAAACCGCCTTTAATCTGTCCCCTATCGCAGCCTGTTTGCACTGGGAGTTTGTTTTATCACAGAATTACTTTAACTGTGCCCCTTTTGGGAGCCCTCTAAGTGAAAAGTCAATAAAACACAAAGGTGGTGTTATTCTTTTGTCTTCTTTTTCTAAAAGGTGAAGCAGGACCCCACCTAAGTCCTCCTGACACCCCCAGCCAAACAGGGGGACCCCCAATTTCCAAGACAACTCCAGGCCAGCCTGCTGGAAATGTTGGAGCTGATTCAGGTCAATTAAAGTTGAGGTTTTTATTGAATTAAAGTGTGAAAGTAAACACAGCCAGCCCCGTATTTGGGCTGTTATTTTTCTGATGTTAATTTAATTTGTTTCACCCCACTCGTAAAAGTGATTTAGAAGGTGGTAGAGATTCCTGGGCTGGAGGAGACCTGGGAGATGGGTTTTGGAGCTTGGAAAGGACATGAACACATTTCTGACACCTGGGAAAATGTTGGACGTGAGGAATAAAAATGCTTCTGGCAGCAGCAGCAGCCAGGTAAAATCCAGGAAAATGGTTGGCAAGGATTCCTCACGGGATGGACTGCTTGGCTGGGGAGCCCAGGATGTCTCCAAGGCTGCCCAGGCCCAGGGAGGAGGTGGCTTTGGAGCTCCAACAGGGATTAAACCCCTGAATTTGCTCTGGTCAGAATAACTCACATTGGCAGAACCCACTAGGTACAAAACATTAATTTAAACCAGGTCCCACGTGGGCAGTGTCCCACCAGCCCAGGGAGCACCATGGCCAGAGGAGGAGCCTGCTGGGGCCTGGACCTTCTCCCCATTTTTAATGCCTCTGCAAGATTTTCCTTCCAAAAAGCTGCCGATTGCGACTGGCTGTGCACGCCGAGTATTTTTAGCAAGTATTCATGCGAAACGGCTCGGGATAATAATTTGCAATGTAAAGTTAGAGGCTTCCACAAAAACTCAAAGTAAGCAGATTTGGGTCAGCGGGACTTTGTGCTGATTTTGCTGAAAGGAACCATCCAGCCAGGTCCAGGGGAGCTACGTGTGGAGCTGGTCACCGAGTTTTCCGGGTAATAAACCCCCACTGTGCCTAAAGGAGCAGAACTTGAAATCCTTCCATGGACTGTGACTCTGCAAAGCTACAGATAAATGATTCACACGTGTAAATAGTCACATCCACACGACAGCCACCTGAAGTACCTGCTGCCTTTCTGGCCTCACATTTTCCCCATCTCTGCCTCTTTTTGCCATCCTTGAGCAGGAGGGAGAAGCTTTTAGCAAACAGTGTTAAAAATGCAGCTCCGCACCCCTGGGTGACCAGAGACGGTGAAGGGTTTAACCCCACGAGCCCAGAGGCTGCAAAGCTCTGCTTGGGCAGGAGTTTCACTGCTGTCAGGATTCCCACGGCCAACACGGCATCCAACCCAGGTTCCCTGCACGGGAATAACGAGGGAAAGAAGTGTCTCACGTTTTTAATTGTTTTAATGAACAAGAGAGGCATCTCGATAGGTAGCACATGACTGGGCACCACGTCCTTCGTTTTCAGGATGACACCATCTCGTTTTCTCACACCTCCGTGGCCCAGAGGAAAACCCTCCAGGGTTTTCCAGCCTCCTCAGCACCAAGGAAACTTCTGTCCAAACCAAAAAGCTGGAGAAAATTGAGGTTGAAATGTTTCAGCCCCAGAAGGGATTTTTGTCAAGGCTGGGTTAGCACCTACCAGCTGATGGTTTCCACCTCAGTCCAGCTCCTTACAGCTGGGGCAGCCACTTATTTTAGTATAAAATGGGTTTTATACAGTTAGACTTTGTCCTAAAGGGTTATAATTAAAAAATTACTTTTAAATGGATTAATTTTAATCTGCAAGTCCACAAAATATGTGATCAATCTTGACGTGGGGCCTCAAGAGCTGCCTGCAAGCTTGGTGCGAAACTCACTTTGAACAGAGATTTGGTAACAGAATTAGAACTGCGGCAAGTGACAAAAAAACCCCAATGCCAGATGGGTGCTGTTCACGAAACGGCTTTTTCCAGTTACATACATTCTGCTTTGACCAGCTGTTATGGGCTAAAAAAAGTCCTACACAATCATAAATGTTAACAAATACAGTACAAGTACAGGGCTTTTTTCCCCCCATTTTGGTGCTGTTCTTTGGGGTTCATATTCTTCAAGCTCTTTCCTGTAGCCACAAATACAAGTTGCTTTTTTTCCCCCCTTCCCCTTTCCCTTGTGGGAAGCAACACCTCTGCAATCCCAAAGATTCTCGCTTTGGGAATTGATTTTGTCCTCGCACCAATACTGAACACCAAAACTGAGCAACTCCTAGAGCTATTAAAAAACAAATGCTCAACCCACTTAATAATTATTTTTACTGTGTTTTGAATACACAAAACATTAGGGCACCATTCAGCTTTGTGTGCATTCGAAATGTGTATTTATGGGTATTTTCAGGCTGCAGAAGTATTTTTAACGGTTTCGTGAGGAAAAAGTCAAAATCGGGGAATGGCACAGCTCATGAGCACCAGAGCCTGATTAACGGGTCTGTTCTCCCTTCCCTCAGAGCCAAGGAATAAGCACGGAGCTTATCCCAGGCCAAAACACAACACAGAGGCGAAACCCTTTGGAAGGGGGAGATCCTTTTACTTCCCAAAGTGTGCTACCTCTGCCCTGGGTGGAACGACACGGACTGACGACGTGAGCGGCTCCGATTGCAAATAAAAAATCTTTATTGCATCTTAGAAGCAAGTCTTTAAAAAAAAAAAAAAGAAAGAAAGGAAAAAAAAAAAAAAAGAGAAGAAAAAGAAACATTTTCCATGCACTGAATCCATCCAAGTACCTACATCCTTGGGACTGTCACCAGAAAATGATGAACATTGTAAGACACAGACTCTATGCTAGTTGCAGGTCATACTCCATACACGTGTAAACAATGGTTATTTCTTCTACTGGAATAGCAATTGCTCCGTAAGATCCCTTCAAACAACCACCTAAGCTTCGGGTTTTCTCCATTCCTTCACTCGCCTCCACTTCCCGAAGAGCAGGCGAAGCGGAACTGAGGGCAATGAGATGAAATGGGGCTGGAGGATACGATAGAAAAATATATTGTTTGCTGGCTTTTAGTTTTTGTTTCTGCTGAGCAGGATATTTACAGGTTTGTAGGTCCCAAGAGATCATCTGCTTCCATGACAATGTCCATTCACTGTCTAAGTCTCAGCGTACAGGGTTCCCTATCTGGCTTTAAGGCACTTTATTTTGTGTATTTTCTCTTACCTTGCTAGGTGTTAACTCACAGGGATCACACTTTCCTTGTATTTAGCCTCCTCATCCCCAGTTCCTCTTAGAACACCAAAAAAATTCCTAAACTCACTGAAGTCATTCCAAAAATGTTAAAGAAATTTCTTTTTTTTGGGGAAAAAAAAAAGATCCATGAAAAAATATTTTAGAAAGTAATCTTTGGAGATCATTTACTGTAAGTATGATGTACACTACCTTATCAGTGAGAAGATGCAATACATTCCTAATATATATATATATATTTACACACACATATATATATATATAAAATATTAAAATGACTAACAGATATTCAAGGAAAGGTCAAGAACCTAAAACAATGGATATTAAATAAATTAACGGTCTAGCAGATACAGGAGAAAAAAAAAAATCCCAAAACAAAACTAGTAATCGAATGTAATAATTGTTCCCGTTACCACCACGTAACCGACTGAACGACGTCGATGCGGTCGGGCGCGGGACGCTCGGTGCAGAGGAGTTTCCCGAGTTCTCCTCAGGGATATCTTGGATTGTTCGTTGTGTGCTGTCGTTGGGCCGCGAGAGATTCCCATTCCCAGCCTCTTCCCCTCCCTCATCAGCTCCTGGCTGCATCGCTCAGCCCTGGCACGGCGGCCGAGGACAACGCACAGACCCCGCCACGGATTCCCCAACACCCCGTCCGCACGCGGACCAAACACCAACACAACCATTCCTGCGAGGCCTGATCGGATCGCGGCTTGTGCTTACTTCCTTCCCTCGCCTGCCCATAATAAGTGGAAGAGTATTTTTAAACTGAAATAATCAGCTATTAGGGTAAAAAAAAAACCAACCGAACCCTCCTGCGATGACCACCCCTCTCATCGCCACAGCGACGTGGATTTTCTAACGCAATTTGAAAATTAATGGCTAATCCTGAACCAAAGGAGCAGAATCTTTGCGTGGTAGCAGTCACACCAAAAACATTTAGACAGAGCGTTTTGTCACTTGGCTTTGCACGCTCAGGTCCCAATTTACAGAATCCCAGCCATGAAGACGGCAACGGAAACGGCAGGAAACAATCTTTTGTTCATAAGGAAATTCTAATTCAAGTCAGATTTCCGCTGATCGGTCAGATAACTCTTAAACAATTATTTTTTTCTTTTTTTTTTTTTTTGTTTGAAGGCAAATATTGATCACAGTTTTGTTCAAAACCAAAAACACAACAACAAAAAAACCCAAGGGCCTTGTTCTTCTCAAAACGAGCACTTTGTAAGAAAACAACGATGATTTCTAAAATATATCCTGTGTGGTCTTTTAAAAGTGAATTATCAAAAAACATTTTCCCAAAAATAAATTAGATAATTAAAAAAAAAGTCTTTTCCAGCATAGCTGGACATTAGGCTGTCCTCACTGAGCCATTAGTATTGCTGCTTTTCCCAAAATTTGGGTCGTTTTTTTCAAACCATATTTCAGCCAGCTGTTGTGTGGACCCATAAGTTGAAGCTTTGGATCCCAAGCACATTTTATATTGTTTTGGATCAAGATTAGGGTCACAAAAAACAGGGTGATGCACATGGACTACTCCGATTTCTTGGCTTCGGAAAGTTTTTAAGCCGGCTTGAATGACTTTGTTAAATAGATCTACATCTTCAAGGCCCCAACCTTGGATGGAGACATCAAAGCCACCTGCTCGAAGAAGGTCACCTTTGTAAATGCAGGTGATACCAAAGCCATAGTTCCTCCAGAAACCTGTTTTCTGAGTGAAGGCAAAATGATTGTCACTAGGAACCTTTCCACTATAAACAATCTTTGGATCGTACTGGCTAAAAATGATGGGAAAATACACTTGCTGACCCAAAACTGTATTGGCTCTACACCGCTGGAGGAATTCTGTGGTAAACACTAAGTCAACATCACAGAAGAAAAGTAAAGACTCGTTCTGGAACTGAGAAGATCCGACTTCCAGAGCCAGTGCCCTTGAGAACTCCCCCGACACCGGCAGAACCTGCATGTCAGCCTTGGGGTATTTGGAGCGGTAATCTCTCATCAGCTCGATCTGCTTGGCTTTGTCAGGGTTGGAGTTGGAATTGAAAAGCAGGACAACCAGCTTGACGTTCTGGTTTGGAATGAGGCACGTCTTTTCAAAATTCCCCATGAACCTTGCAAACATGTCAAAACGGCCGGAGAGAGGGATCAGGATGTTGATCTTCTTGTCTTTGAGCTCCTTCCTTTCTGCTTTGGACCTGCTGAGCTGGAAGGGGACAAACATCTTCAGCGAGTTGGAGAGGAAGGACAAGGACCCAGAATCCTGGTTGATTTTGCTGGCCAGCTCTTTGGCGTCCATCTCTTCGTGCTCCATGAACTGGATCTTGCTGAAGGTCTGCTGCAGGTACGCGTGCCTCCGCACGGGCACCGTCATCTTCTTCCCCTTGTGCTTCTTGTAGAGCAGCAGCAGGTCCAGCACGTACTCTGCTCCGTACATGGGGTTCACCCTGCGGTATCCGTACTGTATCTCCTTGAAATCGATGATCCTCCCCCGGGTCTTGGCGTTGGCGTTGATCATTTCCATGACCTGCATAACGATGTCATCCAAGGCTTCGCGCTGGGACGAGTCCATTCCTCTCCGAGGGGGCTGCCCGTCGGCGCCCGAATACAAATATTTTCCCGTAAGAAACTCCCACTCCAGGATCTCTTCCCGGTGGCGGGGCTGGAACCGCATGAAGGAGGGCGGCATCCCCAGCTGCAGGTCCTCCTTGTGGATTTCGGTGTTGCTGTACTTGCTCATGAGCACGATCTCGCGGTGCAGCTGCACGGTGCGGTGCCGCAGCTCCGCGATTTTGCGGCTCAGCATGTAGCTGTGCAGCCTGTACTGGTACGGGGGGTTCTTGTTGGGGTGCAGCGTTATAGCTCGGTGGATTTTGCTGTTCCTCAGGTCTCGGATGTAGCCTTTTTTGTTCTTCTCGTAATTCTCGTAGAACAGCTGCTGCATCTACGAGAGAGAGAGAGAGAGAGGAGAAGTCAGAGCCTCGGCAGCGCTGACCCTGTGAAAGTTTGCCCACGCAACCCCGCTGGGAGAGAATTCCCCCTCGCTCGCAGGGCCAGAAGGTTTTCTGAATAAGCTGTTCTTGGGTTTAGGCACAGGTTGTAGCAATACCAGCTGCTATTCAAGGAAATTAAGAGGATTATTCATTGTAAACTGGTGAAAGAAACATCTATCATGGATGTGGGATTACTACAGCCCATTCTAGAGATACCACCGGCGGCCAAACAATTCAGCAGTAAGTCGATTGTAAGCTCATTTCTTCACAACAACACACCATCAGCAGGAAAACAACCCCGAAGTGTTCACTACAAAACCCTTATTATTCATCTGTTTCCCATTGTTTTAATATTAATAATAAAGAACAATAAAAAGGGATGCCATGTACATACTAAGCAAATCTGACAACACCTTTTCCATTATACCCAAATGCCATTTGGGCATTAAAAATCCAGGTTTAGGCATTAAAAATGCAGGTTGCTGAATGTTTGAGTCAAGATGCTGAATATGTTATCTCAAGTGCTGCAATGCAAAGCTACAGCTGTCATTTTAAAATGGCAATGGACAGTAAAGTGCGCCTGAAATTCCTAGAATTCCAGAAGTCAGGTAATACAGGATGCACGTGTCCGCCAGAATAAAAACATCCATAATGTGGCATTTACTATTTCAAAACAAGAAGATGGTGAGCTGAGATGAGATTCACAGGTCTTAAGAAGGCAGACAAACCAGCTTTACAGTCCTTTACAGCTGATACCATGAAAGACAAACCAGGATGATAATGTGGAAAATAAACTGATAAAAAAACCCTGAAGCCAAAGGTATACTCCAGCTTAGATAATGGAAATTTGAAAAGACCATGGGCAGATTCTATGTCACAGCACAAACGTCATCAAGCTGCCAGGGCTGATACAGCATCTTCATTCAGTACGGATCCAACCTCTGTTACTGGCAGTGGAATCTGCCACAGGTAACACAGCTTGTGTGAAAGGGCTGCACAGAGCAGCAAAGAGCCAAACCCACAGAAAGAACCAGGGCGAATGGCTCAAATATGATGGCAATTAAACAGAGCACTAAAAGGAAAATCACCAGCACAGAAACCCTCCCTTCACCAGCTGCTCAGAGCCAGCTCAAGTCCTGTTTCATTAGGCCTTTGGTTCCATTTTTCCCATTACTGCGGACAGACACTGAATCTCAGGGATAAGCTTACACCTGGATTTAATTGCTGCTATCTTAACAAGCTGGCTGCGTGCATGCTGAAACCTGACATTCGGCGTATCGCCGCCGACAGCACGGAGCAGGCTGAGCCTGCCGGGAGCACGGATTTTAATCTGAGCAAACGTAAATCACTGCAAAGGAGGGAGGCAGGAATTTCAGCCAGACTGAGAAAGAAAGGACATTTATTTCGTGGGACACCACCAGTCCCCCACCCCCTCTCCTTCAAGTTCACCTTCTCCCCGCTCTCCCCAGGAGATCCCTGCTGCGTGCACGCTGTCTGGGAGCAATCCAGGCCAGAGGATGGATGGATCCGCGCAGCAACGCGGCCAAAGGAGAACATCTTGGCCACGGCCCCTTGGCAGGCCTCAGATGAGCTGCCTGTCGAGATGTATAATATCCCTTTAGAAGTCATGCAAGATTTAAAAGAGCGCTACGGGCAGAGGTTAGCTGGTCTAATCCCACGTCCAGCAGAGTTATCCAAACTGAATGAACCTCATGCTTTCGCAAGAAACGCGTTTTTTCCACTCACCCAAAAGGCTGTTCTCCGTTTGTATCCCTGTATTGTTTCCTCTACTAGTAACACTTTATTTTTTTGGTGACTTTGAACCTCGTTGTTGCTGTGAAGGGCTCTAGGAGACCTCAGATCACACCCACTTAGGGTCAGTCCTGTGAGCACAATTTGTTACAGCAGAGAGCTCTCACAGGAAGAACAGGATCAGTCCAACACTGCAGGACCCACTTATTTTACTGACAACACCGATCTGTCCTCTAACACCATGAATATGTAGAACTAGAAGTATTAAATGTGTATGATAACCAATTTCACTGACATTTTAACTACAACTATATGCAGAGGCTTTCCAGCAGTATTGTGACAGTAGATAAAAATTTTAAAATCACATTAGGCCACCATTATTTAAAGGAAAATTGACAATAGGATTTAATTTCAACTCTGGTTTTGAATTTATAAGACAACAAAATAAAGACCAAGCAGCCTGAATGCATTTACTCCAAAATTGCTACCTAGGGCATTCTGAAGAGGAAACCATGAGAAGCAGAAAGGCTTTCAGATTACACAACAAGGTTTTAATAGAATACCGATGAGTAGGAGAATGTTATGAAACTTCCCAGTGGAAGTAAAGATAGCAACTCCTAGCAAATGTCAGAAATTAAAATTAAGAATCATATTTTAAAATTCTGGCTTGCCATTCAGGAGTAACCTCTTAGGCAGACTGGTTAACTTCTAATACACCTCCTTGCTCCTTCCCAAAACCAGCTTGCTTCAGAAACAACTGAAAATAAAACATATGGGGCTTCAACACAAAGCAATTTACAACTGAAACCTCTATTGACAGCCACCCTGCTCCAGCCAAAAAGGTGACAACTGCGCGAGCCCTGCGCTCCGGCCAACCCTGCGGTGCAGCTAATGAGAAGTACCACGGTAGCCAGGCTTTTACATAATCCTATTTTTCAGAAGAATGCCTTGCAAGGCTGGCACATTCAGTGTTTTTCCTGTGAAGTCTCCCCCTCTCCTACTCCAGCGTCCCCCGTGTCCCCTTGCATTCAGGAGGCTGCGGCAGGCACGGGATGTGCCAGCACCCCGCGGCTCCGTCCCCCTCTGGGAGCCAAGGGACACCCCGCACCGGCGGGACACACAAAGGGTACTGGAAGGGTTAATCAATTCCCTACAGAGAGTACAAGGAGTTACAAACTATTTTTTTGCAGTGACACCAAGTGCTGTGCACCAAGTCCAAGTGGCCAGTGGCCAACGGAGCAGTTTAACCCTTCCCAGGCCGAGGTGCCAGTGGCCACTGACCCAGTGCCACAGAAGGGCTGCGAGGCCCAAGGGCTTTGCCCCAGAAACCAGCCCCACGTGGATTGTTTGCTCACCCACATCTACAGACTCGAAGGAAATGAGCAGCTCCCTCCGTGCCGTGTGACAGCTCCACCAACATTCATCTGCTCGAATCATTAAGGCTCCCCAGCACTGGGTTCAATCACTAACAAGGGCAATGCCCAGCTATCACAAATCACTGCTAACGTAATTTCTTACCATATTTGGGTCCAAACCACTGCCAAATATTGCCAATTAGCACAAGCTGGCTTTCAACGCCACGCAATGCTGGAAAGCCGTAAGGAAGACACAAAACCATAATTAACGCTTGTGTACATCATCAATAGGTGGGCGGAGGAAGGCCACAGAGAAGGAATTCCTGTGATTTATCTGCTCCTCCCAGTCATTAAACACACACATGGAGAGCGATACAAGCCCAGGACGTGCACGTCTCCCACAGACATCACATGCAAACTTCCCCGTGCTCGTTACCGGAGTCTTGAGAGCTGAACTCTTGCAAACTCTTCTTTCCTGAAGCAGGTTTCTCTATGATTCTTTTTTTTTAAAAAAAAGAACCTTTCGTGGATATTAATTTTGCAATGATTATATTCTAAGCATGCTTTATTCTAGTGCAGAGCACTGAGAGCGTAGGGATACAAAGAAGAGCTACTCTTTATTGACCACTATTTACTCTAGACCTGTTGAAGTCTTAAAAACCCTAATGTTCCCCAAACCATTAGAGACTGAATGTTTAAACTGTGGTACAGCTGTTGTGGGCACTGCTGGCTTGTGTCCAAAAGACTAACTGAAAGGAGAGAGTGTTATGTTCTTCGTTTTAAATGAAGAAGTCTTTTGCAGGCCAAAAAAAAGTGTACTGGAGAAAATGGA
Organism: Pomatostomus ruficeps; assembly: GCA_013400735.1. Taxonomy (NCBI): domain Eukaryota; kingdom Metazoa; phylum Chordata; class Aves; order Passeriformes; family Timaliidae; genus Pomatostomus; species Pomatostomus ruficeps. The sequence goes on along the minus strand of VYZT01049982.1, from coordinate 213,087 downwards.
CTTTAAAAATAAGACCAGTTTATTCAGAAACTGGCCCGCAGCCACGGATTAGCCCCTGAGGGCTTTCTCTCACAGCTCCAGATTGTGCTACCAGAGCCCAGAAAACGCAGCCCCACAAGTCTCATGAAAAGCAACCACGGGTGAGACATGTTGTATGGCAGGTTTCGAAATGCCCAAGATGGGCTTTAAACACAAAGCCCTGCTAATTAAAAGCCCAAATGATGGTTGATGTCACCCAGCTCTGAGCATCGCCGTCGGGAGGAGATGAGGATGTGGGTCCCAGTGTGGAGCTGTCTCTCTGGGACCGCCCCTACCCTGCCCCACAGCTCTGCAGCCAAACCTACGCAGGATGCTCAAGTCCATCTCCTCCTTCCAAAGATGTGCCAGAGCTGGTGCAAGGGGGCAGCTGAAGTGACACTGAAAATCTTCCTGCACCCCCATCCCAAGGAACTGCGTGGAATAATTGTAGCTGCACTAGCACGATTTTGCCACTTTGCGCTGATGAACCACAACAAGATCTGCATTTTTTACATCACCAGTATAGCTCAATTGATGGGAAATTTTGCCAAGGGAAAGGAGCAGTGGGGCTTTGTTTACTGCTGACTTCCCTCTGCTGAAGGGAAAGACTGTAGGGACCTCCTGGATACACCTCGGTGTATTCAGGGTTCTTTCTGTTTAAATCCTGATGCTTTATATCCCACGGCTAAACACTGACATGACTGAAGCCACTCCTTCAGACAGAGTTGTTATGGTGGAGACAAACACAGGGAAGTAATGGATAAACACTCATTTCCAGTGAACTTGGCCACTCGTTCATGCCTTTAACCTCCCCAGTTGCCACTACAGGAAAGGATGCAGGAAACGCCACTCGGCGCTGGGAGATCAGACTTCCCTCTCAGCTGGCAAGTGAAGCCCTGAGCTCTGGAGCACGACTAAATGATGTGATTCTCCAGACAAGTCACTTCTCACACAAATTTCATCATGTCCTGCTGGTTCACGTTTGCTTTGTTTCATAAAGAGAGGCAAGAAGATCATCCCGAGCAGTCAGAACTCAGAATTTCCATGGCAGACTGCTGGGGAAGCAGAGGCAGATCCAGCTGTGACCTCTGGGTGCAGTAAACCCAGGCATGCTCTGAAGCAAGAAATTTATTTTGTGCAACACAAATGCCTCTTCTTATACGATCCTAAGTGAAACAGTGCCGGTCGCACTCGAGAGCCTCGCGGTGCCTTCTGCACCACTCTCCTCTCCAAAGTAGTCCAGAAAGGAAGCCAAGTGCTAAGGCAAGTTTCAAGCACAGCAAACTCGAGGTCATTGAATTCCCAAGGAATCTGTGAATTAGGAGAGTTGCTGCTGGAGTTCAAGCTTTTGTGAACCATACCAAGTAGCTGTTTAATTAAACAACTGTTTTTCTCCCAATCCTTTCTTGTTTAAGCAAGTAGAAGAGCTTAAAAATTACTTATTCATTTACAGCTTCTCAAACCAAGCAGCCTTTAAAGTATTTCCAGCTTGGCAAAGGAAAGAAGAAAACCTGCAAAAATGAATGGGTGTTCAAAACTGGCATCGTGTACCTCACCTCTGACCCCCAGCTCGACGATCTCATTACCCAAAACCTACACGTGGGAGCAGTCCAAGGCACTTGGGAACTGGGATCCTCTGGCTAGGAAGGAGAGAATTTCCCTTCTCCTGGCCCTGCATGAAACTGAGCTTCATCCTCTGCTCCAAATGAGGATACAGAAACCAGATAAAACAGAACGTGCCACTTTAGGATATTTAGGTTTAACTGTGCAATCCTTGGGAGAGCTGGATGTGCTTGCGAGGATTTCGTCCAAAAGGTTCTGATTTGACAGAAACAAAACCAAACAAAATACCACTAAATATTAGCAAATGTTCTGCGCTACAGCTATTAAAGAAGCAGACCATCGTAGGTGAAAATGACTAATTGTCATTGGGATTGCCTGAGAAAGTGTAATCAAAAGTTGCTTCCAGCATAATTTCCAAATTACGACTCCCGGTGCAAACTGCTGCTCTTCACAAGGCTCGCCCTTGCTCAAGTTAAGGCTCTGACCCATGGGGCAAATGATTCAGCTCTCCCTCTCCAGCCTCTGTCCCAGATCCAAACAAAACCGGGCATACAGTGACTCGCTGCTGATTGCTCTTTTAAGGGCCAGACTCAGGGATGATGCCAAATTGCTTGCCCACCAAATCTAATGCATCTCAGGATTTCTTTTCCTTGTTGTCAACTCCACACTTTTACTCCACAGTACAGGCAGAGCACCAGAAAACTTGCTTTTCATTATGAATTTCAACAGGCCCATGAAAGACAGAGCCGCAGCCCTGGAAGTCGGTATCTGCTCTTTCTCATGCAAAGTGTTAAGATTCCAGAGGAGCAGCACATGACCCTTGGAGGGGAGTTTCTTGGAGATGATGAGCAGAAAGCTTCTGACACCCTGGCCAATATTTTTTGGATGCTAAAAACAGACTTAGAGGGATGCAGTCTCCTCTGAACAGGACTACAGAAGAGAAGACCTCTTCTGGACTGCTTTGTGATTTTCCACCATGTGTTTTCAAGAAGCAGTAATGTAATCATTTAGAATTACTTTTGTTCATGGAATTCAAAGATTCCTATTTGGGAGCTACTTTCCACATCCAGTGGTTTTGTAGGAGTTGCGAGCCATGATGGATGATGAGCCTTTTTGGTCCACTTGGCAAGGCTACCAAAAGCTGCTGCCTGCAGGGGGTGGAGAAGAAACCCTCTGCTTGGAGAAACTTCAGCTGCAGCCCAGGCAGCCTCCCACCATCTCAGCATCAGCCCAACAGCAGAAACCCAAGCTGGAGCAGCGCAGCCTCTCTGCCAGACTGGATGGGGACTGCAGTGATCCTGCATCACACCCCACCAAGGGTCTCCAGATCTCTGCCAACACCAGATTCTGCAGGAAGCCTGGGGGCAGGATTGGCTCCAGTGGGTCTGTCTGCAGGGTCTCTGTCAGTCCTGCCCACCAGCACAGCCTTCTGCTGCTGCAGGATGTTTCTGGAACCTCCACCCTGAGCAGGCACACGGAGCCCTACACGGAGCCAATGTCACAGTGACAGCCCTGAAGGACAGGGCTGAGGCAGCCACATCAGCACAAAGCTCTGAACCTCTCTTGAGCCTTCACAGGAGATTACTGTGAATTTAATTAGGCAAAGATTCAGCCTCACAATAGCGACCGCTGCAGTTCTCCCCTGCATGTAAAAAGGTGGGGGTGTATTTTAAAAAACAGATTCATTTGCAAAACATTCAACACTTCCAGCTTAAGCAGAACCATTTTGGATGAGGAGGGAGACAGCTCCTTTTTCATGGTAACAGGCCATGCTTGCTGTTTCTGACCACCTAAGAAGATCTGTGTCAGGAATACACCTTTAGGAAAAGGGCAAGAAGGGAGCTGGGAATGCTGAATTAAATCCCCAAGACAAGGCAAACTGCTCAACTGCCTGTGTCAAAGCTGCAGCCCCTCAGCCCTGCAGGGCCAGAACTGCCCCGAGGTGACGGAGCATCTTCCGTAACTGCATTTATAAATCCATCTGCATTGTGCTTTCCTAACAACTGACGGTAAAAGCACTTCTCTGCCAGCCACATCAGTATCAGCTGATGAACTGACAGAAAACTGGGAATAGATAAGGTTTCTCATTCCTCTGCTGGTGAACCCTCCTGCCAGCTGTCACAAGAGCCACTCCATGGGTGCTGCTGCGTTGTGCCTCTGCCAGGCGAGCAGCTGGAAGAAGGGATGTTGTTCAGGAGGCACTCTTGAAACCTTAGCCCCTTCCAAACTGCTGATGGCCTGTCCCTAGGAGGTGGCAGCTGCTCATCACTTCATGCTGGTGGGGTTATCTGAAACACAGCACCAGCCAGCATTCAAGTAACACTCTGAGAGTGCTCATTCCGTCCACTTGGTCCTGCTGGATCAATGCGGCTCCGCTCGCATCTCACTGGTATCGCCTGGATGGCAACAGCACAAGGGACAATGATGGTGAATCGCTGTGTTACCTGCAGGGCACAGCCAATTCTCTGCCAGGCCTGGATTTCCGTGAGTGCTCCAACCTGGTGCTCTCCAGCTGCTTTTTCCAGGGTCATGCTGAGATATCCGTGGCTTGGCCGCTGCTGAAGGCTGCTCTGCTCCGAGCAGGGAGGGAGCTGGCTGCACGAGGCACTGCTGGGTTTCCTGCTCAGGTCTGCTGTCAGCACTAATCACAGCCACAGAAATCACAGAATATTCTGAGCTGGAAGGGACCCAGAAGGATCACTGAGTCCAACTCCTAAGTGAACGGCCCATATGGGGATGAAAGCCACAACCTTGGTGTTATTGGCACCATGCTCAACCAGCTGAGCTCATCTCAGTACACCCCTCCACGGCATCCAGCAAGAAGGCAGGAACTCACTCAAACTAAGCTGGATTTAAAAGAACATCTCCTTTTATTCCTGTTGGTAGGGAATCAGAACAAGCTCTGGAGTTCCTTGCAGACCCCTACAGTCCTGGTGCCCAGTACAGACACATTTGTGACGCAGGCAGAGGCTTTCACTCCTCTTTCACCCTCCTGAGAGCTCAGAGCAGTTCTTCATCTCCAATCTGGTTTTTCAGCCCGAGCCACCACTTCTGGAGCTGGTTTGAAGGCTGCCTACAAGGGCCTGGACTCAATCACCAGCTTGTTCCACACGGGGAGCAGCACAGGGTGACAGCTTCCAGGGCTCACCAAAGCTGCACAGCATTGTTCTCAAGTGTCTATATGAAACGCGTGCACATTTTTTTTTTGCCCAAAGAATTGTTTAGCAATTGCTCAGAGGAGGGGAGGGAAATAAAGTCACAAACCCTTGTTTTATGTGGAGAAGCCACATGTTTCAGTCAACCCACGAGGATCCACAGCTGAGCCCTGGCCCGGGGATAGCAGAGCTTCAGACGGCTGCGATGGGAACGAGCACCGTGCGGTAACGCCGCTGCTGCAGAATTTCCACAGTGAGATGATGATTGCACAAGAGTTTCTCTAGTGCTTGTACCATTACCACGCACGACTTCAAGCCTTCCTGCTCTTCTGTGCTGAGTTTAAAAACAAAATCTGCCCTTTGTCTCATCACTGGAAAACATATGTACATCATCAAGCGTAGACGTGGCACTGCCAAAAGCGTTCCACGACAAGGTCGCTGCCTCAAACAGTTCTGCCATCTAAAATAAGGGGTTATGGGTTATAAATGATACAGCTCCTTGATCAATAGGGGATCAGCAGACAAGGTTTGCCCATTCAGAGGGCTGATAAATCTCTCAGGAATTTGCCTTTCATGCCCTGTAACCCAAAAGCTCCATAAATTGTGCATTAATAGCCCTAACTACAAAGGTCACCTATTTTATTGCTTGCTTTGCTGAAGCACAAGGGATAATATATTTTAAGTAAGTCACTTTTGAGGAGAAAGCAGTGATTTACTAATTACTCATTTGGATAGGGTTGGCAAGGTGGGTGCAGATTCAACACCCTGGAAAGAAAAATGGTGAAAGAAGGGAAAAGGGATGAAAGAAGGGAAAAGGAGTGAAAGAAGGGAAAGGGAAGAAAGAAGGGAAAGCAATGCTGCACATGCACAGGTCTGGGACCAACTCTGCAGTTTCACATATGCTCAGAACCAGAAGGAAGGCAACATCCTTCTAGGCAGCCACAGTTTTTATTGTCCTCCTGTCAGTGGAACAACTTTCTCATTATTCAAACGAGCTGTCAGGCAGACTGGCATTTCCCTCCTCGCCGTGTCCAAGCTCGCCCGTTCGTTCAAATATGGTTAAAGATTTCACACAGTGTTGCTGGCTAACTGTATATGGTCTGAGGTTTTCTGGAAGTTTGCTGTCTGGCACAGCTTGGACAAGGAACAAGCAGTGTTACTCTGCAGCGCTCTGTAACCAAGTGCCTCTTGCATTACACACGGTCTGTCCGAGCCAGGGCTTCACCTCCACGAGGGTGTTTGAGCCTCGCCGATGTTCGCCATCCATCACCCAGCTCTGACAGAAAGAATATTCAACTGCTCCTTTTGTAATGCTCTAAATTAAAACAGGAGATGTGGATGCCGATAAATGCAATTGTGCTGAGTGTAAATGCATTAGAATTGGAAAGGAAAAAAAACCACTGCCTCAAATAATCCCCAGTTTGGGGAAGGATTTGCTACCCACACAACACAACTGAACCCTCTTTTGAACATTAGCCACACATACAAAGAGTTCTTGGGTCCCTTTCTAGGGTTTTCTTTGCTTCCAACCTGGAGGACACTTTGTTCTGCTGCTGCAACCAAGCTGCCAGAGGGGCAGTTTTGGGAGAGCAGACCTGGCTCCAAAACTTGTGCCCATTGCCTGCAGCCACGGTGGCTTGGGCCCTCCACCCCTCCAGCTGCCAGCCTGCAGCCTACACGCCTCAGCTTGCACCCAGCTGGTGTTTCCTTTCCCTCTCCCCTGGAGACTGCAGCCTTTCCAGATTTGGAAACCAGGCAGCTTGGAGGAATTTATCATTCTCATTAGCGACTTTCCCATACTCCACTGACATTTTTCCACTCAGCTGGGAGACAGGGGCAATGGGAGATCTTCTGGGTGGGTTTGCTTGTTGGGTCAAGGTCCCGCTCCTTCAGGAAACCTCATGTGTGCTCAACAGAGAAGGGCAGGGAAGGAGGAAAAGCCACTGCTGAGAATGCAGAAGGAACTTTAGCCAACAGATGGAGAAGGCCAGTGGAGTTTGCAGCGTCCTTCAGCAGACAGCAATGCCTTGTCTTCTTATGACCCATTTTTAGTTGCTGATCGAGGACATTTCAGGGATTTGACTCATGAATAGAAAATGACTTGTGCTGGGTTTGCCAAAAAGCCTTCTCCTTGCTGCCTGGGCCGCTTTGAAGTAGCTCCTGACCCAAGACAATTTACAGCCTGACAGCTTAAAGCTTCATTGAAATGGGCCCTGGTGTCCTCGGGGGGTTATAAATCGCCGCGGTTCAGAGGCAGGCGGGCCCGGCAGGGCAGGGGGCATGGATGGGGACTGTGTTCTTCTGCTGTCCCACAAAGGCACATCCACGAGGGAGCCAGAGCCCTTCAATGGGGCTTTCAGAGGGACACACTGGACTACTTTCTGCTGCCCTTTCCTCAGTACTCTTCTGAGATGTACTTGTGCCATCTGAACTGCAGGTTGTTCCCGAGTTCAGTGCGGTTTTGAGCTGAGCTAATCCGGGCTCTGACGTGCACCCAACGAGCAAATAGGTGCTCCCAACTCCCAGCCAACAGCAGGCTTGGAAACCTCTACAGAGAGCAAGTTTTTGGGAACAGGCTCTGCTGGTGGCAGAGGGATCCACTGCTGACTCAGCCCTGGGGGCTGCACCTTGTGGCAGAAAGCAAAGCGGGCACTGACACATTATTTGAGTCTTAAAATAGCAGCACTGCTCAACACAGCTCATCTGGCAGGGCCCAGAGGCACCCCCAGAGCTCTGGGTAGGAGGACAGCTCTCACTCTGCTCAAGGACATCTGTCAGGGACATCCTCGATTGCCACAACCTGATTTGGGATGCCCAACCCAGCAGCACTTTTCTCTGAAGCCTACAGAAAGAGCTTTGCATGTGCCCCAGGATTCTAACCCTCGTTTCATGGCTGTTTTGCCCATCCCCATTTGGGGTTTTCCCATCCCGGAGCCAGGGAATGTTGTGCAGGCTGCGGGGACCGTGCTCTTCATCAAGCCCTGCCTTTGCCTCGTCTTGATGTGAATGCCAAAGTCAAATATAATCCACCCACCCAAACCAGATGTTAGAAACCTGTCTGTCTCTCTTCAGCTGTCCTCTGAGGTCTGGCCTCCTGTCAAACACCCGAGGGGAGAGTTTTCTTTTTTGTTTTTAAGGCAGTAGTAATAGGTTCAAAGGCTCTTTCTTCTGTATGGAGAGAGCAAATCTACACCTGGCCCAGAAGTGCTTCAATACACACCAGCAACTAAGAAATCTCTGCCTCTGAGAGAAGTTTGACCTCTTGACTTTCAAATTAGTTGTTTCCTCCCTTCACAGAAATTTTAACAGCTAATTCAGCAGCGCCACAGGAACAGAGGCAACGAATCGAGCCCAATCTGTTCAGTGTGCCATCTTTTTACTCAGCAAACTGTCAAAGGAGAACTTTTCTTTTCCCCTCTGGAATGGCATTTGTTTCTACAGAACTTTGAGCTACAAGAATAGAGAGATGATCTCCTGAGCGTTTTGTTCTCCATGGAAACAGTGCAACGTTGGATATTTCCCACAGATAAAAAGGAGAGAAGCAAAGAGGGTGAGCAGAAGGGAGAAGGACAGATCAGACCACAAGAGGCAAGTTTGCAGCACTGTTGTGCTGTCTCATATTACTTCTTAAGCAAGAACCTCCTTTCGGGTACTTTATGTCCTAAAAAACCCTCGACACGTAACAGGAGGCTGTGTTGCGCAAAGATGAGAGATGGAAAGCATTATGCTAACCTTAAAATGTAGCTCAGGGGCCTGGTGCATCACAGACTGTTTAGTATTAGCATTATCCAGAAAAGCACCGAAAAATGCATTGCAGGATATTGAAGAAATCTATATCCGGATATGAAAACGAGTATTGAGCAAACTGCACGGAGTGACTATCACAATATGGCCAGACCACAAGCTTAACGAAGCCTAAGTAATAAAGCACCGTGACTAATTCGAAGCACATTATAAGAAATCACATACAAACCCCACTAAATCCATCAACTCCCAAGGACACTTCTTTGCCTCCCCTGGAAGGGGTGAGGACACAAACACGTGTGATTTACACGACATGTTGTACTGCTCACTGCTTTATGCTGATTTCCAACCAAAGTACTGCCTGTTCTCGAGGACTGGGATTTCACACTCGGAGGATTTCTAAGAAAGAGGTTTTACGGCTGGGACTGAAGTGACGTGGCCAGAACCTGAGGACCTGGCAGAGTTGGCGCCTGCCTGACGATGCCTTCCCACTACAGCAGGGGTGAGTGTCCAGGTTCTGTGACCCACGAGCAGAGTGACAGCGTCACCCTAGCAGATGTACAATGTTTATTTGCAACAAGTCAAGATTCAGGTTGAAGAAAACCTTCCCCTCCCTGGAAGTCCAGCTTCCTGGGCTCCTTGCATGTCAGATTTCTCCTGTGGTGTAGCTCCCTCCTGTCCACTCTGAATGGGAGAGACACCACCCAACCCATGAAATGTCACCCCTCCGTTTTGTCAAAGGGCTAAAGTAAAGGGAAAGTAAAACAACCCCACAACATCAAAAAACCCACATGAAAACCCAACCCTACCCACAACATCCTTCTCACCCTCATCCCTCAGACACCTCGCATTGGTACTGAGACTGTCTGCAAAGGACATTTACCTGAGCTGCCCTGCTCTGGGTTTGCTTTGTGTTCCATAGGAGAGCAACTAGACAGGGATCAGATGGCTCAGGGCCACGAGAAGTGTGAGGTGACAACAGCTGATGGCTCACTCAGGGTGGCAGCAGGAGCTGAGCAGCTCCGCACAGACACAGCGTTAGATAGGAAGTGATGGATAAACACCAGCCTGGAAATTGCCTTACAGGAAAAGAGACGCACCCAAGACTGGAAAAGAGCAGATGACAGCGAGAGGTTGTAGTTTATGAGAGTAGTCAAAACTGCTAATAATTTGTGCCCTGAATGCTGCAAAATGCCAGGAGGAGTGAGCTGCGTGAACCGCGATGCAGGTTTGTAAGAGATGCGCTAATTCACACCACTACTGAACGATATCAAATCCAAATGTCAAATCCACTCCAAATCCAGTGGAGACTTAGCCAGCTCTAGATTTGGTTTCTTTCTGCACTTCCAAGTTACAGAAAGCATTACCCTGACATAATGGTTTGGGTTTTAATAGCATGAATCTTCTGGCCATAACCATGAAGAAAAAACAAAACAATAATAAATCTGTAAGCCTCAGTGGCAAGCAAAAGAATGTAATCTTGATTCTCTTGCCCACTAAATAATTATGCTTACATCATGCTAAAATAAAAGTCTACATTGTGCTTTCTGTTATTAAAAATCCAAGGAAGAGATCAAACTGTCCATATATTCGGAATTATAAAACCAAGCCATATATCACCCAGACCAAAGTGTGTAATCAGGACATAACAAATGGAGTTTAATACTCAGCGGAAACCACAGCTCTGGAAGACATTTAAAGGAATATTTCCATTTTCCTAGGTACTATATCAGGTTCTTGGCCAGACATTTTTGATTGCACTGTACTAAAAATACAGTCCTAGTTTCAGAAGACAAAAATTTTCGAAGCATGACGAAATGTGAAAGGTAATTGCAATGCACCGCTGAGCTATTTTATTACATTATCTAACATCTTTAAAGAGTAGATTAGCTCACAGTGCAAACATTCTGGTTTCCCTGATGTTTGAGTCCTGGCAGCAACACAAGCAGCAGGAAGAGCCGTGCCTGAAGACGGGGGAGTGGTGCTAGTGAGCTTCTGGAGCAGCTTTCCTCGGCAGAACGGGCAGCGCTTTCCATCCAAGAACGACGTGGAAGAGCTGCAGCCCCTTTGCTAAGGCAGCCTGGGAAGATGCTGGGAGAGGTGTGTGATCTCCTGCCAAGCCCTCCTCAGCAAAACTGAAATAGCCAAAGGTTTATCAGCACCATCTGGGTCTCACTGCTGACATAAACCGGGGGGGAGCTGATTTGAGAAGCTGCCGGAGCCCACAGCCCCACCGAGCGCTCGGTGGTGGTTGAGAGCTGCCTCCCCCTCAGCTGCCTCCCCCTCAGCTGCCTTCATTTAACCCTCACTTCCCACCCTCATTCAACCCCGACTTCCTACCTTCACTCAACCCTAACTTCCTACCCTCATTTAACCCTGACTTCCCACCTTCCCAGAAAGACCAGCACAGTGCTAACGGGATAAGAACTAAGGCTGCCCCAAATCAGAGATGGTCGACTCCTAAGAAAAGGAAAAAAGCCCGCTGAGAAACAGCAGCTGTGGAGAGAGCAGAAGGGACTCCCTACACCTGCAACAAATAACTCACTGCAGTGGATGAGATCTGTGCTCCACAAATCCCTGTTTACCTAGGAAATCCGTATTTACAACGGCTGAGGTTATGTTTTCCTTCTGCTCCCTCTGCCCTCCCACCTGTTACAACCAGGAGCAGGCGGAGCCCTCCTGCAGCCGCTCTGGTATTCCCAGAGATTTTCCCTTCCTCTTCACTCCCTGACTGGTTTGTCCAAGAAACACCTCTGGTTATGCAACAAAAAGCAGTGAGAAAGAATAATCACTAACCAAACAACTGCTTCCTTTGTGCAGCCAGGCTCAAAAACTGCTCCCCTGCCCAAGCACAGGCTAAACCTCTACAGAACCGGCCTGCAGGTGGGTCCAGCATGGCACAGATGAAGGGAATAGGCAAATGTCCCTCAAGAAGGCAAAATGGAGGAGAAATTTAAAGGTCCTTAGTCAAGAATAGACAGTAGCTCTATGTTGCCATCACCCAGTCTATGATATTGCAGTTTATTGCTTCATAAAACTCAGTTTTAAGCTCAGTTTGAATCCTGAGGGCTGTCTGAGAGCACCAATTTAAATGCAGGGTTTCAAACAGGACGTTACAAAACTGAAGACTCATTTTAGACAAGATTGAATGAATTGTATTTTGAATGTTGTTTTTCTAAAATGTGTCCAGTCTGCCATAAAAACTAGTGAAACTACAGCCAGAATATGAGGTGTCAATGGTCAAGCATATCCTCATTAGAGGGTGGCCAAGTGATATTTATTTAAAGTGTTACGCACCATGAATTAAACATTTATTTTGTGTCACCCAGTAAAATATCTGAACCTCATTTTGGCAGCTGTGCAAATTCTACCCCGACTGCATTGACGGCTGACTGTACTTCTTTTGACTTTCATGCAGAGTCTCTCTTCTCGTTTTAAGAGAAAAACCTAAAAATCAAGAATGCCAAAAATGCAAACACGTGTGTATCAGCCCACGGTATGCAAAAGGAGGCCGAAAGCAGATCACCACTCACGACATCATCTTTATTAAGGTCGCAGATGGAATTACAGTGTGATAATTAAAGTCTTGGAAGACTTGGCAACCTTATCCTGTAAGAGTGACTCTCTAAAAGATCTGGGAACACAGACTTTCTGCTCCTGGATCAGTGGCTGAAACAATGACCATATTAAACATCATCCTGGAGATCAGACCATCAGTTCCCCTCCCCACTAAGGAGAGAAAGAGCCTCACAGATTTTGGCTTAGAACCCCTGACAGTTCCTCCTGCCCAAGGTGGCTAAAGCTAGAGATGACAGTCTGCAAGAAACTCCTGTCAGCCTGCTATTAATACCTTCCCAGTTAAACCGGCATTTTGGCATGGTTTTAACAGGATTGCAGGATTTATTCCATTTGAAATGCTCTCTGGAGCACATGGCAGAGCAACGCTGCTGTGTGTCACTGTTCCATTGACTCAGCAGTAGAAATGTGCCACTTTTTCTACCTCAGAACAGGCCTGGACAGCAGAATCAGCCTCTGCTATGCGAGGGACCGCAGTGGCAGATGGCAAAGCAGTCAATACAAAAACTCTAACAAGAACTGAAACAGCAGCTGTTGACACCTACTTCTCCTGGGCAAAGCACACTCAAAAAGCACATTTTGACAGATCAACATTTACTTCAGTGCCTGGCACACAAAGAATTGTCACCACATGCACTGCCCATTGGAGGGTTTATGATAAAGCAGGAGTAAGGGGGTGGGAAAGGCACATACAGAGAAAGTCCGAATTTGAACACTAGCTATGGGTAATTACTATCTGACAACATGGAGATGGGCTTCCATTATTGATTTAAAGCTGTAAGAAGATCCAAGAGCTGAAAACAGGGACACCACACCGTCAAAGTGGCTGAAGTCTTGAACAGCTTCACCAACATGAAAAAACCGAGCAAGATTATATACTACTGCCCAATTGCCCTGACCTAAAAATAAGATTAAACTCTATTAAAGAAAAAAATACTTTAAATAAAGTTTCTGGAAGCTGTTGCACGGAGCATCCCACTTGCTTTACATGTGACTGACCAGAACCCCTAAATACTCCATGTAGCTCATTATCTTACACAACTGTCTTTATCTTTCCCCACTCGTCCCTACCACTCACTGCCCTGTGTTAATCAACTTTAATTTCAGAGCTTCAGAAGATTCACCAGTAGCAGGGAAGGTTTGGTGTTAAATGTATTTGTGGTAGGAAAATATATGGGTGGGGAAGATCAGGGGACACGGGGGCTTTGCTCTGAGAAGCTGCTGAGCATCTCCCAGCAGACCAAGTCCCAGGTAAGAAACAGAGCTTCTTTCTAAGAGGTCTGGCCAGTTATCCATGCTGAAGGTCACTGTGGGTCACCAGAGCTGGTGCCAGGAACAGCTCCTACCCCAGGACAGATGGGAGACTAAATCCTTCCCGCAGAGCCTCTCCTACCGCAGTGTGGGATGTGCCTCTCTCCCAGGACCACTTCAGCATCTCTCCCCTAATCAATCATCTGTCTGTGGAGACGATCAGGAATTAACCTCTCCCTCGTCCCTCCGGAGCAAAACTGGATTAGGCTGAAATTCTTGAGTTAATACGGACACACCTGGGTGAAACTGAACGGCCTGCGCTGCACGCGAGATCAAACCAGCAAAGTCCAGGGGGGGACACGAGCGAGTGCTCTGCCAGCTACGGCTCCAAACGCAAACAGCGCCTGCTTTTCCAATTCCTGTGCTCCAATCGCGCTTTTTTGGGCAGGAAAAGCGGACTCAGAGCCGCGGTGGATCCGCAGCAGCCGCAGCGCTGCTGCCTCTGCCAATGCCAGCATCCAATTTCCTAACGAGGAACCGCCGGACGGCAGCCGGCTCCGGGCACCGCCGTGTGCTGCACCTCGTGGAAAATCCATTGTCAAGCCCTGTGCTAAGCCAGCCCCCGAACGCTGCCAGGAATCGGCCGAGAGCAGCCGCAGCCTCCCCATCAACGTGGACGGGGACGCCCAGGGACCTGCAGGGACACAAGATTCCCCCAGTCCCGTTGCACATTTTATGCCGCTTCGGTAATGACACTGGTTTGGAGCAACCCAAGCCTCAGCCCTGAAGGATAAGCACTGGAGAGCAGGAAGTCCGAGTTAAGCTGTGGGCACAAGAAGTGACTCGGGATTAAGCAGCGTTTCGCTTTGCTTAGACTGTTACCCTGGGTGGAGCGCAGCAGCTGGGCCAGATATCCCTGAAAGGCACTCTGCTGTGCAGTGCAGCTGGATCCTCTGAGTTTTGTCAGTGCTGGAGACCAGAAAACTCCTGGTTAAAGTCTAAAAGAGCAGCGGAGAGGGAAGGCTGACTCAGGATTTTAGCTTTTCCCCCATGGCCCAGCACATCCCAGCAGTGCTAGAAAGGTGCTATGTTCCCACACCCACAGCAAGAGGATAAGGAACAAGCAATTTCTGGGCTCAGTGAGACACTCAATGAGAAAATGTACCAGTGCAATGCACCAAAACTCAGCAAACTGTCATTAAAATGCAGCCTGATCTGTGTCCAGAGAAAACCAGCGTTCTGTACCAGTTTTTTCCCCTGTCAGAAGACCTGCCAGGAGCTGTGCTGAGACGTGGGGAAGCTCGGCAGACAGCGGGATGAGCTCCCCTAAATGAGAAGCAGCAGGTTGGGAACTGGGGGAATGGGAGGGAAGGGATGAGAGAAGGAAGCAGATTACTGGCTGCGGCCAGGGCTGTACTCACTATATAGAAAGGACATGAAAGGCTTTAAGTGAAGTGCCAACGTCAGTTCAATGTATTTATAAGGATTCAAACAAGTCCCACCGGGCAGAGCAGCCCGAAGGAGCTTTGCGTTTGTGTAATTTAATGGCTCTTTGTTCGCTGAAGTCAAAAAGCAGCTCTGGGTTTGGGAGAGTCCCCGGCCAGGCCCCGCACGGCTCCCGGGACTGAACCAGACATCGCTGCGGAGTGCACTGAACTCTGCTGGGGCAGCCTGAATTAAAGGGCTGTTGTAAAATAAATCCTCTGATAAGAGCAATTAATGCTATCCTAATTATGTCTTTTCCCATACTCGCCACTGTTGCTGCTGGCTGCCACGAAGGCAACTCCTCCTCCTGGGAGAAACTACAAGTGAGGTGGGGACTCTAAAAATACACTTCTGCCAATTTCTTTTCAATCCAGCGTACTGAATACAAGATATAAAAAACCACTCTGCAGCCTTTTGTTCTGGGATGTATTTTTATTACTGGCAAACCCATTAAGCTTGAGGTTTTTCTTATTTTATCTTTGCTTTCAGTTTTTTGGGGTGGGTTTTTTTTTTTCTTTTTTGGTAATCAAAATGGCAATAGTTTATTATATGCTCTGAGGTTTCCTGCACACAAAAAGAAAAAAAGGCTGTGCTACTATTCCTGTCTCTAATTCATCCCTTTTGCTTGCTCTGCTGTGGGCAAGACTTCAAATCATAACCAGCAATTTTGTCTGCCTCCTACTTACCAAAAATTACTGCTGCACCCACTGGTGATTCACAGACACACACATTTGGTACCAGGACATCCATCTGAACTGGCAGCTCTATCTTTTGGTCATTAAAACATGAAAGCAAACCAGTCTAAAAAGTCTCCCTGATAAACTCGTGGAAAACACACATGTGCTTTCAACGGGGTTTTAGGCTGATTAGTTGGAATAATATTTTCAAGCCAAGAGAATGATACTCGAGCATTATACATCCTTGAGATAAGTTATCTGAAATGTACCATTCTTTGTAAAATGGATGTCTCCAAAGGCTACAGCTGGTTATTTCTAAGAAAGACGTGGAAAGGGAGAGAAACCTTTCCTGCATCAGTGGATTTGAACAGAACTCCAGCTCCAGGCAGCCAGGATGCTCCTCACCCTGTCTGGAAGATCACCCTCCACCAAGGCATGGCTCAGCATCCTCCTCGCACACACGGAAGTGCTGCCCAACCCCGAGCTGTATCTCCATCTTCCACACGGGATCTGCAGCAGAACACGCTCATCTGCATCCCCAGAACAATAGAGAAATTAATGAAGATGACTGCAATTCATAGAGCCTTGTGTCTGCAGCAGTGGAAAGGTCAAACAAATTAAGGCTCTGAATTCTGGGCAGAGATTTCAAGCTGGCTCTCTAACATTTGCAACACAAGGGAATAATTAGAAAACATCCATCAGCTCCATTTCCGTTCACAAGCCCGTTACTGTGAACATGGTGATGAGCTGTCCTCTGCATAGCTAGATCTGCTCTCAGATTATGGTCAATTACTTCTCCTCAAGTATTTCAACTCCCAAACACAAACTTCACTTCCTTCAGCTCCCAGATCTCAGCCCCGCCGACCACACACAACACCCCTCAAAGATGGAGCTCTGAAAGCAGCCAGCAGAGAGGCTGAGCCCCTGCAGGGAACCACTGCCCCTCCCAGGGACATCAAGGATAGGAAATGGTCCCTGCATTAAAAAAAAAAAATCTCTAGGTACGATAAAAAATACAAAAAAGATCACAGGAGCTCCACACTGAACACACAAAGCCCACATCACCTCCCTCGCCGTAGCTGTGAAGTCACATTCAAAGGCTCAATCGTCTTTTACGAGGTAGCATCCTGCTGAGCCCAGAGGATGTTTCTGGATTGGGGGACAGCAGAAAGGCAGGACATAGAAGTCTAAAAAGCACATTTTGTGTGAGCTGTTCCCTGTGAGAGCTTGCACACCCAGACGTTTCGCTCCCTACAGAGCTGCCACAAACTTATTTTTAACAGACTAAACCAACCTGTCCCCCCTGGGATGCAGACGGCCGCTCAGAAGAGATCTGCTGGTTTGGCTCTGCCTCCCAACTCCAGGCTTTTTTACCTCACAGCTGAGGAGAAGACTGCCAGGAGCTGGAAATCTGGGTAGGGATCCATAAACCTGCACGATGTCTCCAGCTACACTGCGAGGAAGGTGCCAGGAAAGAGTCGATGCAGGAGCCTCAGCAGCATGGCTGAAAGGAGACAAAATCCCCTGCCAGACATCCTGGTGTGCTGCTTTGGGCTGGGTTAGAGTGAGTTTTCTTCAGAATAGCTTGTTTGGGGCCGTGTTTTGGATCAGCGTTGATAACACAGGGATGTTTCAGTTTCTGAGAAGTGCTTTAAAGAGAGTCAAGGGTTGTTCTGCTCCTCACCCCACCAGCAAAGAGACAGGGGGGGCACAAGGAATTGGGAGGCGACACAGCTGTGACAGCTGACCTCAACTGACCCAAGGGATATTCCAGACCATATGGAATCCTGCTGAGCACACAGAGCTGGGGGAAGAAGGAGGGGATGCTCAGAGCAATGGCATTTGTTTCCCAAGTCACTGTCTGGCACGATGGAGCTCAGCTTTCCTGGGAATGCAATGGGAAGTGAGGAATGAATCCTTTGTTTTGCTTTGTTTGCATTCATGTCTTTTGCTTTACCTACTGAACTGCCTTTATCTCAATCCTCAAGTTTTCTCACTCTTACCCTTCCGATTCTCCCTCCATCCCACCCCGGGGAGTGAGCCAGTGGCTGTGTGGGGCTGGGGCTAAACCACAACACCTGGCAAGGAGAAGAGACATGAGCTGAAGAGCTGATTTAATATCCATGTCTCTTATGAAACAGGAGAGCTCTCAGAGAAATCAAAGGGGAAGAACGAGGAGGAGTCCATGAGAAGGATCCTCCCCCCGGGCTGCTGCCGTGAGGGCAGTGACAGGACAGGCGCCTGCTCATTCCTCAGCTGAGCTCTGCTTCCTCTGGGGTCTCTGCGTCCACCACGAGCTCACACTGAACCAGCACCTCCAGGGATGCTCCTTTATTCCCCCATTGGAGCAACCTGGTCCAGGGGAAGGTGCCTCTGCCCATGGCTGGGACGAGATGGTCATTACAGTCCCCTCCAACCCAACCCACCCCATGATTCTGGGTACCAAACTTGTTTCCCATCTCTTGGCAGACACTGGGATCAGCAGCACAGCCCCACCTGCAGCATGGAGCAGGTCCAGATCTGCCTGGATCCACGATTCCCAAGAATGGCCACTTCCACTCTGCATCATCCCTGTGCTGCACTGGTCATTCCTCAGCCCACGTAACTCAGGGCCTGGCCCAGGAAAGCTCACAGCTGATGCACATTCTTTGCTGCAGCATGGCTGCCAAGCCTAATACTGGTATCTGGCCATCATCCTTCCTAACCCCGTGGAGGGCTCTGGGAGATCAGCACATTGCAGCAACAAGCTTTAGGGGTTAATAGGTGCTCCATTAAAAGCTTGCCCTTGAAAGCTTTAAAATGTGTTTTTTCTCAAACATTATGACGACATCCCCCACCATGTCGTGCCCTTTCCATGCTGTCCATCTGAGCAGCCAGCTGCAGCACTGCCCTTGTCCCACTTTCCCAGTTTCCTTTTTTGTCCCTTTCCCCCCAGTTTTTCTTTTTAATTTAATTTAAAATGTTGGTAAGTGCTGCGTTAGCTGAAGCTCCATTACCTAGAAGTGGCACCAAAAGAAAAAAACCCCAGACTTTTCTGGTTTTGGAAATAAAAATGTTTTGGCTGCCAAAGAAAAGAAAGAGTTACACCCATGTAAAGCTTTCACTTAGGGAGAATTAATACAGCCAACTGTTTTTGGATGGACTGCTGGCTAGCTACAGTATAAAAAACAAAAAAGAAATAAGCAAAAGGAGTCTCAAGCCCTGTCCTCTCCCATTAGACTCACTCCAGCTTCCAGCTTCTCCTGGGTTCCTGTTCAGAGGGAAATCCTCCGTCACCTCTGTCTAGACTACTCACCTGAGTGAGTTTTTACTGGAAGAAGTGCAGAGATGCAGCTTCCAGGACCATAAACCTTTCAAACGGCACATGCTAGAACACCCACACCAGCTGCATTTTACACCCTTGCAGTGTTTTATAGACGTGTCTCTGCATCACCCTAGTGACATTCCCTGCCGTGTTACGTCCTCGCTGACCACCAATTCCAACATTTCCATCCTCAAAACGCTTCACAAAATGCCCCTTTAAAGCAGAAGCTGTATGTGCAATTCCTAGCAGGACTTATTCTGCATACTATAGGATTCTGGCTTGATTCCTGTCACCTCCCACAGAGCCAGTTAAGCTAAAGATCTGCCCAGAAGGACACGTAATCTTAAATGTAACGCTGCTGAACACACAGCCATGCTACCCCAGCTGAGCTCCCAGCCTGGGTAATTAGAGATTTTATTCCTCTATTGTCCAACTGCTGATTTCATTACAGACTCTGTGAAACTCTCTCATTTAAATTCCCTGATACTCATTAGCAATAATTAAGCAGGGCTGATGCAGAAGACAGAATTAAGAGGTTAAGGAGGAGGGAGTGACTTTTTTTTCCTGCTTTTAGCAAGTCCAGTGCTAGTGGCTGATTTCATCACTCACTTCACAACCCAACCCACCCCATGATCCAACAATCCCTCGCCGCAGCACCGACAATCCCTCGCCCCAGCACTGCAAAGGCTCTCGCTGCTGCTCTCGCATCGTTCTGGGCTTTCTGCTGCCTGGCTGCTCCCCAGAAAGACAGCAAAGGGATTTTAACAGGAGCTAGATCAGCCACTCAACCCTTTCTTCTGGACAAAGTGGTGAGATAAAGAGGATTCTCTGCATGGACAGAACTCTCTCCAGCAACACCAGCTGATGGAAACACATTAAAATGCATCATGTGCAATTAAAAGCATGCTGACTTGAATTTTTCCACTTAAAAATAATAAAAAATTCAGCTCCTCCATATATATCCCTCCCTTCCTCCCTGATCTGCAAGTTTCAAATTCTGAGTAATCATTATTCTGAATAATTTGCCCACAGGCACAACCCTGAGAAGGCTCCTCACAAACTAGGACATCTCAACCCTATTCAAAATTCCCAACTGCTGCTCCAACTCGCTTATCAAATGTCTGATTCCGGCGGCGCTGGAGACAATCAGTCTGTGCACCGGTGGCTCGAGTATCGCACACTGTTGCTCAATTTTGTCCTGGGATTTATTTTATTTTTTTTTTCTGGTTTCCTTCAAAAAAAACCAAAAAAGGCAGCAGCTGTTCCAGCAGACAGCTCCCGGATTTCCCTGGATGTGCGTCAGTGGGATGATGCTACTCCTCAATCTGGCGGCCATCCTTCAGACAGAAGGAAGGAAGACCGTGGTCATATCTAAGCTACTGAAAATCTTGGACATAATCAGCAAAGTAAGCCAGGCAGACAGCTTTCCATGCTTGCACTTTCTAAAAATGAATCATAAAAAGCCACGACAGTGGATAGGACAGCCTAAGCCAACCAGTCAAAAATACGCCAAAGCAGAGCAGCACTGCCAACGTCGCTCCAGTGTGTCATTTCACATTCAGGAAGGTCTTACAAGCATTTGCAGAGCCTTAAATTAAGCCATCAGCACCAAGCTGGACAGCATGTGGACATTCACCACCCCTGCTCAGTGAAGCAGTGTGGCGAGCCTCCAAGCTCTGCCTTCCTACAGTCAAAGTGCCTCTGAATAGTGCATTTTCAAGCACAACTTCACCTTTAATTAATGCAAGATGTACCCTAACCCTGCATCCTCTTGCCTCCCCAGAAATATTCAGTTTAAAGTCAGCTTATGGGTTTCATATTGAAAACCCAAGCCACAGCCAGGAGTCCAAGGTGACACGGCCTGGGCCACAGCAAGCAGTGGAAATGCACAAAAGAGATTTACACACCTCTGCTGGAAAATCTCAGGAGGAGCAGTATCTCTTCAGGGCCCACTGCTTCCCACAGAGTATGACAAAATCACACTGAGTCAATGTAAATTTGTCATATCCTGTGAGGGAAGAGTTTACCCCAGGAGCCAAAAGGGGAGAAGGAGCTGTCAGTCTATCTTAACGAGGTGCAGCTGATCCAGGAAAGAAGCCAGACCCCAGATATCCTGACATCAGCTGATAAACCCTAAATGAAACTATTTTGCCTCAAGCAACATCATGATAGGGCAAAAGCACATCCTCAGCAGACACTTTCTTGACCACATGCATTGCTGTGTGCTGAGAAATGTGCAGGGGAGTAACCTGCAAACCTGCCAGGTGTTAACCGGACACACACAGGAGTCTGTGCCCAGTAGCAGTACAGAGGGTCAAACCAAACACCACTCAGGAGGCAGGAATTCTTGCCAGGACAGCAATGGAGTGTCTATGCTGCATGTGACAACAAGATCTGTTTCCCTTCCTCGCCACCTCCTGCCTAAAAATTCAACCCAGACAACAACATCCTAAAGCTGTTCCCACTGCAGACAAGGCCAGAACATGTCTCGCTTCAGCCCCTTACACAATTGCTCCTGCATGACCTTCTTCCAGATCAGAATGAAAAACCCCACCCTACCTAGCCCTAGAAGGCTCACCACAATTCAGTCTTCAACAAAACCAACATCAGACCCACCACAACCGGAGTCACATCGAGGAGGTGCAAGTGGCCAGACTGAGTGCCGGCGTTGTAGGCGATTTGGCCCCGCAGTGACAACCCAGATGTTCCCCGTCCGTGCCTCCCTCCCTCCCACCTCCTCACGGCATTACTCACTCAGAAGACATCAGAACAAAGCCACATTCAGGCTCGCCAGATCAGGTTTTGTTTGCTTCAAGACCACAGTGGTAGACAGCTGTTGCACATTCTACCCTGAGGTCTGAGTGAGCTCCTCACAGGATTAATGAAGCTCCCATCACGAAGGACCTCCAGCCCAGCCTCCTGCTGCAAGCGGGGCCACTGGCACAGCCTTGAACCCCATAAGCTTCATTACGTGGCCACTGCTCTTTGTCTGCCAGGTACTCCCAAAGAGTTTGGTTCCACCACGTCCACATCTGCCCCTCAAAGAGTTGTAGGTGGCTCTTCGGTGACTCCAGAGCTCCAGAGGAAGCAAGACCGGCTCCCTCACCCTGTCCTTGGAGGGCATCTGTGGCTCATGGATCTCTGGCCATCTTCTGCTAAACACTCTGCAGTTTCTTCAGGACCTTTTTGAGCCAAGGGGATGCTATTTTAGATGCATCCCATCAGTATCAAGCAGAGGTGGTATGAACTTCCTCCACCCTGCTGGCCAGGCTTCCAGCGTTACACACACACGTTAAATCCACAGTGGCATCTGTGACACCAGACTGAGGCATTTCTCCTGTCATCTCCTTTCCTTATTTAAGAACTGAGAGATATGCACAAGGATACATAAAAATCTGGGTAACACAGCACTTCCCTGCCTTGAAGGTGTAGGTGATGTTAGGTTTATTGGTGGGCAGCCACTAAAGATGCAAAAGCAACATGACAATATTAGCAAGTGCCTAGCCCTGAACCAGTGCTCTTTCTTGCTTAAAACTAACTGTAAGAGTATTAAATATATTTAAAGCCTAAGGGTTATAAACAATTCGGTTTGGAACATTTTTACTTTTAGACTATATGTGTATTGGCATTTACGTAATCAGAGAAAAAGCAGCGCAGTTTAATCCGTAATGGCTTTTTTTCCCCCTATAAATAGGCATTTAAGCAACAGAAGACAAAGCATGGCATCCTGGAAAACCACTGCAATTATCAGATTTGGCAAGCGAAGCCCTGGTCTTCCTTATTTTCTGCATTAATTTAGGAAAAGAAAGAAGAGCTGGACTTCTTTGAGAACAGCTGTTCACCTTATGGGGGATGTAAAGAGCTGCTGTTCCACCTCACATCATCTTTCTAAGGTTGCTGAAAGGCTTCACACTCAGGAGCACAGCCAGGACCAGGCACCACCTCAGCCCCTGTGCTCTCACAGGCTTCTTCACCTACTGAGAAAGGTGAAACTAAACTAAACTAAAACAGGGAAACGGTGGGGGGTTTGGATTTGCCTTTTAAATGGTTAATAATTCATGTGTCAAGTCAAGCTGCAGGGGGAGAAAGCAGAGTCAGAATTATTGCATCCATTACCAGGATGGTTCAGCTTCCTCCTACACCATATCCCAGCCCAACCCTTCCAGCTGACACCCTACAAACCCAGAGGCAGGCATGGATCAGCCCTCCCAAAACAGCTGGAGAGGAAGGGCTGAAGAAGGGATGGAGGTGAGGGCACAGCTCTCCTCCTCCTCCACCAAGCAGGGACGCCTGTCTGTTCTTCCCTGCAGCTTCTCCTACACTCTGAGCAGGCTGAGTTCCCCATCAGGCTGTGCTGGGAGCTGCAGCTCTGTAGCCCTGGCACCCTGGCACCCATCCTGCCTTCCAGGGAGGGGACGCTGCTGGGAATGCTCAGGCACTGAAGGCAAAACCCCAGTGCCAGCCCAGCACAGGTGCAGCTCCCCATAGGGGCAGTGAGTGTGCTGCTCCACAGTGTGCTGGATGTGTGCCCCACAGGGATGTGTTCGCACTCCGAGCTCACCCCAGGGCCCTCAGGACATCTCTTTGAGGGCTCCCATGCATCATGTCCAGGCACCACCACATCTCCATGCAAGGGCTTTGTTCTCATTTATGGCTCCTTGGACCAGCAGCTGTTTAAAGTTCTTTTTACCCCCCTTTTTTAAATAAAAGAAAGATGCTGACAGTGCAAGTGGCCACCCAGGCTTTCAAAGCACCATGTGAGGCCAAAAAGGAAAGTCACCCATCAAGCTGTTTGCTATCCTGATGCCTCCTTAGAAGAAAGGCAGTTCCCACAATCAGCCCTATTTACTGCAGGCTGTAATTTTGCCTGGATGGCAGGATGACCTCCTGGATACTGCTCGAGTTGCATATGAATGCATTTGAGGCAACAGTTAAAATTAATGAAGGCAGGTTAGGGGTCTCTCCCCTGCAAAAGTTCACTGTCCTTGTGCTGACATGGATGAGGTGTGTCAGTGCAGAACATGCAAATGCTCAGCATGATGAGGAAAAATTGTGTGTGATCTGGGGCTAAAAGAGTGACAGACCTGTAACTTTTAAGGCCTCAGACTCCACCTCAAGACCACAAGCCCCAAGAACAGGAGCAGTTTCACTTGGCACGAGCAGAGATGATTGTGCAAGGCACCACGTACAAGGAAGGCAAAGGTTTCAATCTCCTCGGAAAATCTCCGCCCCAGTAAGCCAATGGCAGGGAACCTATGGCTCTCAGCCATATTATTTGTTCTAGTTTATTATGCATAGCACAATACAGACAGTAACAAGTGCGCGTCAAGATGTGGCCTGTTAAAAGTGCTGAAAACATTTACTGGGCCAGCAGCAATGAAAAGGTTCCCTACCCTTGTATTACACAGATAGAGGTTTACCACACACAACCCCAATTTGAATGCATTGCCCAATTTGCAGCCAACGGCCCCAAGTCTCAAATGTTTTATGAGCAAGCAGCTTGGACTCCTTCTCTTCGATACATGTGAGCAGTTGCAACTGGAGCTGCATTGGCACATCCAACAGGCAACCACCAATTGCACAAGGGTTGCAAAAGGGCTGCGTTTTCCACTGGTTTACCCAACGGCAAACTCCTGCCCAAAAGCCATTTATGAAGCTGCAGTAAGTCTAACAGAACGAGTCAGGCCGGGAGGGACCTCTAGAGATCATCAGGTCCCACCACTCTGCTCAAAGGAGGGCAGCTTGTGCAGGTTGGTCACTCAGGACCCTGCTCAGCGGGGTCCGACTGTCCCCAAGGATGGAGACTCCACAGCCTCTCTGGACACCTGGTAACAAAGTTCTATCCTACATTTAAATACAATTTCCTGAATCCCAGTTTGGACCCACTGCCTCTCCCCAGGGCCCTGAGGACCACTGAGAAGAGGCTGGATCCATCTTCTTTACCACTCTACCAGGTATTTACATGTGCTGATGAGACTCCGGGCTGAGCAGCCCCACCTCTACCCAAACACCAGAGGCTCCAGTCCTCCCACACCTTTCTCAAGCTGTGTCACTGGACTCCAGTAGGTCTGTCTCACTGGGACTGGGCAGCCCAGCTCTGTTCCCAGCACTCCAGATGTGCCTCACCAGGGCTGAGCAGAGAGGAAAAGCCACCTCCCTCAGACCTGCTGGCAATGCTCTGCCCAGAGCACCCCGGGATGCTGCTGCCCAGCTCTGCAAGGACACGGTGACATCCCTCATGGATCTCTTTGCCCACCAGGACCTCACGTCCCTGTCTGCAATGCTGCTGCCACCCAGCCAGTCCCCTACGACCTGTATGAACTCAGTACAGTTACCAGAGTTCTTTCACATCAATTCCCCCCACCCCAGTCCGTATTTGCACTCCCACAGCCAGAAAATCCACACGCAAACAAACAGCTGACTCACCAAGCCCATGGCAAACCCCCAAGTCTGCCCAGAGCCTCACCCATTGCACTGAACTGTCACAAAATGTGTGACACCCGAAAAGTCCTTTTCTTGGGGTGAGATAAGAACAAAGTTCAGATCAGATATGGATCAAAAAATCAGCTTAACGCTGTAATGAGCGTAATTAAATGCACTTTGAACCGCTGAAGGAAGAGCACAGGAGGAAATAACACTGTAAAACAACACGTAATGACAGTGTTAGCACAGCAATTACTGTTTGCAGGCTTAAAAGGCAACTGGAAGGTAACAAAGAGCAGGCCAGTCAAATCAGAGCTGGAGACAGCACATTAAAAAACCCCTCAAACAACCTTAAAATTGTCTCACATCAAATTTGCATTCTCTCTCCCGGAGAAGATGATCACAACCTTTTGATCTCTGCAAGCAAGACAAATTATATTATTGTGATTAAAAATTCAAGTCCTTCCGTTGCCCCAGTAAGCAGGACACACACAGGGCATAGCACAGAGGTGACAGAGGTGACAGAGATCCAGAGAACAGCACAGAAGCATTTTTGTCCTGAGACACCTCAGCTGCTGGACAGAAAAGAGTTAAAATCATCATCTGCCACAATTTAAGGGCTGCTCAGCTCCTTCACCCAGAGTGCAGAGCACAGCTGACCAATACAGCCATGCCAAAAGCTGCTCTCCCAAAGGTGAAACTGAATTGCATATATTTGATTTCTCGCTGCACGTGTAACAAAATTAAAAGGGGAGGGGGGAAATCGAGTTAATTTTACCAAAACCTAATTGGGAAGGGAAGCCAAACAAACTACCACATCTCTCCTTTTCCTTTCAGTAAAAGCTGCCTCTGTCAGAGCCTTAATATCTTGTAAGTGCATGCCAGCAAATCCATTTAAAGCTCAAACACAGAATTTTATTCTTCTGTGACCGCACAGCAAAAGAGATCACTCCTCCTTTGTTGTGCTGCAATGATTTGGGCTGAAAACTGGCAAGAACCAAATTTTAAAGCTGGGTCACTCCCTTTCCCCTCTTTTTCATCCTGGTAGGGTCTTGGTAGCAATCTTCAGGCTGAGTCAAAGGGGATTAGGGAGAGGTTCAGGAGCAGCACAGTGAGAAAACTGGAAGTGTTACCTTTAATAATTACCAAGGAAGACTTCCACGGTGTTACCATAGGAATTAATCCTTATATTAATATTTAAAGCACGAACAAAGCAAGGACTCTGGAAGACAGGATGGGGGGAAAGTAGCAGTTTGCTCTTGCAGTGCACTAATTCTAATTTGAGGAAAAGGGAAAAAAAAAAGAAAGCTTGAGACCCTTAAGGAAATTGTGCTGTCTGGGTGAGAGGGTGAGCTCAAAACCAAAACCACTTCCTTCCCCATGACATCTTCTCAAGCAAGTGCCCAAGCCTACCTAGACTTCACAAGTGTCCAGAACTGAACTCCTTTCTATACAGCTTCTTGGAAATACACACCAGCAACACAACAAAACATGGTTTTCTTAACCAAACCATGCATATTACGAGGCAATGAGATGGGAAGAAAAGAGTTCTTTCCAAATTCGGCAGCGTTGTTCTTAGTAAAGACAAAGTTCAGCACCATAGACATAATAAAAAAGGAGGACGGGGTCAGACCAGATGTTAAACTGTATCTTAAAAAGATTAAAAAATATCAGACAACCCCTCCAGATCACTGCTTCACAGCAAGCCTGAGCAGCACCTTCTGAAGGAAAGCTGGGCAAACCTCAGGCAGCCCCAGCAGAAAATTGGATATGGGGAAGAAATTCCTGCCTGTGAGGGTGGGGAGGCCCTGGCACTGGGTGCCCAGAGAAGCTGTGGCTCCCCTGGATCCCTGGCAGTGTCCACGGCCAGGCTGGACGAGGCTTGGAGCAGCCCGGGACAGTGGAAGGTGTCCCTGCCATGGCAGGGGGTGGAATGAGATGAGCTTTAAGTTTCCCTCCAGCCCAACCCAGTCCACAATTCTATGACTGCTCTCAATAGAACAAAACCCTCTGTAAGTGCTGTGACATGACAAATATAACAAAACCACGGGTCATGCAAGATGCACAGAAACCAGGCAAGTGAGGGTCTAGAGAAAGCCTCTCCTAAAACCTCACTGCTTCAAGAGAGCTTGCAGATTTCAACACCACTCCGTGCAGGAACTCTGATCTTGAGTCTCCTTTTCCCTGCCAATTTTCCTCAGCCTTTTGTGTTGTTTTTACATAAAAAAAAAACCACTGTGCACCAAATGCTGCATTTCTAAACATTACACATTTATTCCCTGCTCTACGGGTTTGTTACAAGGCTTCTTCTAGATTCATTCTCAAACCATTTTAAACATTTGGAATATCTCCCATGTGGGGGAAGAGCGCAGAGCTCCTGGTTCCTGCACAGACAGCTCAGAAGTGGAAAAATCCTTTTAGCAGCCATTTGGATATTAAAGACCAGGCCAGGGAGCAGACGACCTTATTCCCTTCAATTTGCAACAGAAGGTGAATGCTTCATTTTTCCTGGCATGTTTGAAACAATCTCAATTCTGGAGCAGTATGGTGGATTTGAGATGTGAAAGCAGCTTGCTCAAGGAAAGAAATAAGATTTTTAGCTCTTATGGAGGCAAGTGCATGTAAATCAGCTTCTGTGGTTAAACTGAATAATCAAATTCTACAAAGCCTCATGCTGCAGAATACTGCAAAGAGGTTTGGGGGAGCATGCATGGAAAGGACAGGAAGAGTAACAGCTAATAAGAGAGTTCTCCAGTTCCAATTTCCTACAGCTGATGTCCTGAGTACATCTATGACAGCAAAAGTAACAAGTCCTTTTTTTTTTTTTTGCCCTTTCCCTGTTAGCAACAGCTATAAATGTCATCAACAGTACCAGCAGGAAACCTCCACAGAGGGTAGGATGTGTAGAAATAAGATGCTTGCTAGTTTTAGAAACCATTAAATTTGCCATTTCCACTGAACTCCTACAGTCAACTCCTTCCTGCAAAGTTCAGGGACTCAAAAAACAAAAAAGCCATCCAAGCAGAACGAGCAGCAGCCTCTGCAGCAGGGAACTGCCACCAGCACCCTGTGGTGTCACCCCAGCCCGATGGCATCACGACTGGGCACTGCAGGCAGCGGGACAGGCCAAATTCCTCTGGGTCAAGAGGTTCAGAAAGTGAGGATTAAGTCCTCTGTTCTCTCCCAAAAAATACAAGATGATTTCAGAGGAAGGACTGCACAGTCCAAAGGACCCTGTTCTCACGTTCCCATGAAAAATCTTCCCGCTCTGTCTTAGATGCCAAAGAGCAAGGAGCCCGTTTTTGGAGAGCTGTTATTTTCTACCTTCAAACTAACATTCAGCACCACTGAATTCAGTCACCTAACCTTCTATTTTCCTCACAGATACTGGCGAAGTTTACAAACCCTACATATTTAACTTGCAAGCTTGTGTGGAATAGGAAGTCAGTGGAACAGAGATACAGAGCAACAGAACTGTTCCTGACAGTTTAAGGAGTGCTCCTTTAGGGTTTGGGGACTGAACAAATCAACTGAGCACTGAAGAATTACAACTAAACCAAACTCTTGCAAAAAGACAGAAAAGAGTTAAAATCCAGCAGTTTGTCCTCTTTTCAAGGACAGACCTACTGCTGGAAACCTCTAAAGAGCCCTGTGTGAGCAGCACGAGAAAAATCAGATGCCTTCAGCTCCTTCAAACACTGCAACGTGCTGCAGTCATGGGGTGTTTTTGCCTTATGGTGGGATAGCAACACCCAGACCGACTTGAAATGCCTCGGCTCAGGGCCCAGGTACAGCTTTACTCCAGGAAGAAAGCTTCCAGCAAGTGTTTCTCACACCTTCCCACTCAGGCCCTGCTTTCACACCGCCCTGCACCGCAGACACCCACAGGAACCATTATCTGTGAGCCTGGAACTACCCACTTTAAGGGAAAAAAAAGTGAGATCTGTCAATGGGCTGCCAAAGACCCAAAATGATTTTAGAAGGCAGTAATGTCAGCGATGCCACTGCAAAGCAGAGCACTGCTTGCTTGAAAAGCCAGATCTTCACAAGCACCAGGGAGCCTGACCCCAGCTAATACAGGTCTTCATTCAGCAGGTTAAAAAAATGTCATTTCAAAAAAAAAAATCAGCTGAGCTGTCTCATGCACCACGGACTCTGGTACACTGCCACTTTGACAACGATTGCTTGTTAATACAAAAAAAGCAGTGCAGCAGGAACAAGAACCAGCTCCTCTCACAGGGCCTTTAGTTCTCCTGTGGTGCAGTTATGGAAGGGAACAAACCCAGGGCTGCACCAACCTTCCCAAGTTCCTCCTTCCCTAAGTGCCGGGAGTATCACCAAAAGCTTTTTGTTTTGAAGGTCAGAATGGGAAACAAGAATGTTAATGGTTTCATGACCCTTAAAGCAGCACTTCGAGCTTCACCTGAAGGAAGTATTTGAGAAACAGTGATCAAAAATAAGTTTCCCCAGGTAACACTAAAAACCCAACAGCTGAACATTTCACATTTTGAAGGAGGGGTCCTTTCCTCAGCACAGCAGAGCCCTTCAGCCCACGGATCACAGAGCCAGAGCAGCCCCAGCGTGGGTGCAGGCTGGACTCCCATCCCTTGCAGTTGTCCCTGGTGTTCTGGGAGCTGTTTTACTGAAGTGTCTGTTCTGGGGAAATTATCAACTCTGCTGGCAGCAAATGCTCATCAGGGCACATCACCTCCTAAAGCAGGAGAGCAACTGTGGCTGTGGTACCTCAGGAGCTGCTGGCCAAGGACACATCTCAGTGCTTCCCAGAGACAGGAATGTGCAGTTGCTAGTGAAAAATCAAGAGTTTGGTGAATTCATCTGACAACAGCACTAAATAAAGCAGAGATTCCTGCAGAAACGCATAGCGAGAGCTGCAGGTAAAAGAGATGATGATGCAGCAGAGGCTCCAGGAACCAAAAAGCCTGGCTGGATTAGGCAAAAAAGCAAAGCAAACATCTGCTGCAGGATTAGTGTTTAAATAGACACCACCTAGAGACTTCAAACGGAGAAGTTTTCAATAACTGAAACATTAAAGGCCTCTGTACTGTCCATACTACTTTACCACCCACTTAAAAAAAGCTGGACAGCATTCCCAAAATCCATCTTCATGATTTAAGGGCTGTTCAGGAGTGTTATGGAAACCTGCCTAATTCGTCCAGACAGTTTTGACAAATCCAAACCAATGTGTTTAAATGTTTAGCGAGGAAACATTTTTCAAGAGATGTAATACCTTTTATTAGACCAACAGATACAAACAAGGAGCCCGAGGGGCTGGGAAAGCAAAGAGACTGACAAGCTTTCAACATCTAAGTCTTCTTTTCCAGTCTGGAGATGGGCTGTTGGCCTGAAAACCTTTCTGCTCAGACTAAATAATATGAAAAAAAATTAGAAAACTTGGTCCTCCTCTAAATTCCCTTCACTTGTACACTTAAACTGTCAAGGCTTCACCACTAAATCGTTAAGTGATGAATGCACCTTTGGACGGCGTGCTTGAAACGCAGCGAAAGGTTTGCAAATCCTTTCCTTAAACAATGAGAAAACCTAAATCCATGTATGGAGAGTGTACAGTGTCATCCTTTGCCAACCTTCGCTTCCCTGTGCCACAACGGAAGGGCAGCCTAATGTCCTTCACCAACACACCCTGGACCAAAGTGGCCCAAGCCTCAAGCTGGGAATGTGCTGGTCTGTCCAGCACTGCTCAGTCCAGCAGCCAGGAACACCAGGAGGCTGCCTGCTCCTCCAGATTTTGAAAGCTTTTTGGGAATTATATAAATTTTCTAATTTTTAATGGTTTTACTACACTTTTTAATTAATCGCTTTAATTAATGATAAGCGGCGCGTTAATCACTTTTAGCCAGCTTTTAGTAAATTGTGTCATTATGTCATAAGCTGCTACTGGCGGAATACAGCTTGGGAAAATTACTGAAACTTTTAAAGTTTTGATAAACTAACTCTGATATGCTTCAATTAACAGAGCCTGGGAGAGGACATTTTACAGAAACCAGAAGATAAAGAAGATAATAACAAAGTCTCAGTGTATGTCTTGGAAAGTCCATACCAGAGCAAAAAAGATACTAAAAAGACTAAAAATATGGACTAATTAACATAAACAGCAATAAATCAATAACCACTAGAGGATGGAATACTAATTAATGAGAATTACATAATTCAGGATTAATAAATATTAATTTGCTTGCTAACAAAGTATAAATAGGAGAAAAAGTTTGGTATCCATGTCTGTGTAGAGGCCAGAATTTTGTCAGCCACACACACGCCTCCTGGCCAAGAATAAGGCAGTGCCTTCCTTGCTAACATTAGAAGACAGTGTTAGAAGGTTTTATTTACCCTGACAATTCTGGAGGGTTTTGGTAACAGCTTCACAGGAAAAGGCATTTTCTGTTGCCTCGTAGCGGGGTTGGGGTGGGGGAAGCAGTGCCTACAAAGGTTGTCACACACACACGACACACTGGAAACGCTGCCATCCCAAAGAGCACGAACAGGGAATGCACAGAAAGTCACTCTGGGGTTGTGCTGGGAGAAACACGAGCTCAGTGGAACGTGGAACCTGCCTCTGGAATTCCTGTGCCACACCTGGGGACTGCAGGAGTGAGGGGTGGCTCCAGGCAGGGAACAGCTCAGCTGCCCCTCTGGCTCTCTGAACCATCCTGTGCATACTGCACAGCCCTTTAGAGGAGGTAACTGTCTGGCACTGGGGACTTTTGCAATGACATTTGTCACCCAATCACCTCCAAGGACAGCCAGGGGCTGTGCTGTGAGTTGCACCAAGGATGTTGATGGATATGAGAAGTTCACAAGGATTTTCACCAAAGGTCACTTTTAAGAGAACCAGAGAATCCCAGAATGGTTTGGGTTGGAGGGGACCTTAAAGCCCATCTCATTCCAACCTCTGCCATGGGCAGGGACACCTCCCACTATCCCAGGTTGCACCAAGCCCTGTCCAACCTGGCCTGGGACACTTCCATGGATAGGGCAGCCACAGCTTCTCTGGGCACCCTGTGCCAGGGCCTCCCCACCCTCACAGTAACAAATTTCTTTGGAATATCTAACCTAGCTCTGCCCTCCTTCAGCCTAAAGTCATTTCCCCTTGTCCTATCCCTGCATGTCCTTGTCACAAGTCCCTCTCCAGCCTTCTTGTAACCCCCTTGAGGCACTGGAAGGCTTCCAAAGGTGCCACCACTTCTGTCTCTTCCATGGGTTGATATATTCCGGGAGGGTTTCACTTTACAGACACCACCACTGGAGATGTGCTGGACGGGCAGGAATGCAGATACACCCTGCTGGCCTATTCCTCCTAGAATTTGGCCACCCTACCCAAAAAAAAGCAAATGCTGCTGCTGCCAGGGGATCCTCTCCAACAGTGAGGCACGGCTGGACAGCTCAAGCAGCAAGGAAACATCAGCGCTGTGACAACTGGCTCCTCCATTTCCTTGCTGGAGGAGCAGAGACTGCAGCGAGGGCGAGGAAGGAAACCAGAGCAGTGCCCATCCCTGTGTCTCGCCTCACACCCAGGCAGTTCTCAGAAGGGTTTGATGTCCCTGCCAAGCAGGCGGTGGTGATTCCAAGCCAGGCTCTGGGGAGGCTGCCCAGCATTAGACTGTGCCACAAAGGCCAGCTTGGAGCACAGAGCTGGGTCCAGCCTGGAGCACAGAGCTGAGTCCAGCCCGGAGCACAGAGCTGGGTCCACCCCGGAGCACAGAGCTGAGTCCAGCCCGGAGCACAGAGCTGGGTCCAGCCTGGAGCACAGAGCTGGGTCCGGCCCGGAGCACAGAGCTGGGTCCGGCCTGGAGCACAGAGCTGGGTCCAGCCTGGACCACAGAGCTGGGTGCAGCCTGGAGCACAGAGCTGGGTCCAGCCCTGCAAAAGGCAAAGCTGCAGCTCTGAGAGCTCCTCTGCGGCTCTTCTCCACTGCACTCACCCTCCAGGAGGGGCTGGAGCAGCCCTGGAGGGGCCCTTCAGCAGCACTGGAAACCTGTGCCAGGTAAAGCCAACCTGCAGCGAGACTCAGCACTGTCAAACGCTCAAAGACAGGCACCAATTAGAGAGACTGAGGTATTTTAAACATCAGCTGCCTCCATCCCTCCCTTAAAAACTATGAACCAAGCCCAAGACCAAACAGGAGGACTTACAGGCTAGCTAGCACAGTACCTTAAATAAGAAAGGTCAATTTTGCATATGACTTGCATTTTAATACTGTATTAAATTACATATATTTTTCACTGCACCCCTTAGTAAAAAAAGCCTTAAATAGATGCCTGAGGCCTTTTGGGCTGTTATTAAGAGCAGAGACAAGAGAGTTTGAAACACACACCCTGCAGGGATCTCTGTGCACGTATCCAATTACACACATTTCTCTTTCCAGAGTCTCCTCCTGATAAGTGTCTGGAATAAACCGAAATTTCTTCAGCACGCAAAACTTCTGGGATGAATTTAAATGAGCGTCTTCAGCGTTTTATGAACAATCCCTTACGAAGAGGCAAACTAAAAGACAAGATTCATTGTCCAAAATCGGCTCTAGGTAAGGTTTTGTCATAAAATTCCTGTACGACTTATGGGAAATGTCCATTCCATGGAATGGAAATTGGAAGTGGAAACTGGACAGGTACAAGAAACTGCTTTCCCATGCTTTTAATAAGATGACAGCCTCTTTAAGTGGTATTACAGATTGGGCAGAGCTGTCTCTACCCAAGTCCCTGCCCTGGGAGAGCCCAAGGTTTGGGGAGCAGTCAGAAATGCCCACTGCCAGAAGGAAAAGCCCTATTTTATCATCACAGAGGCAGGACCTCAAACCAGGTGCTGGAGTCAGAAAAGGGTGAAATTAAAATAATTTTTTAAAAAATTAAAAGGAAAGAAGAAAAATAACTTGTCAAAAGATACTTTATTACCATGGAACCTGAGCCAACTGTACAAGAAGGCTTTGCAGCAAGCAAGCAGCTCTGCCAGACAGCTGTGAGACCTTCACACTCAACAGACAACCAACCTCGGCTCTAATCACCACCTCCAGCACTACTCCAAGAAAGATTTGCTCAAAATCTGCAAGTTAAAGACAATTCTGTTCATGATTTATAGTCTTGGGATGGCCAAAGGCACTCTCTTACCCTAGAGGAGAAGCCATGATGCTTGAGAACAATATGAAAAAAGCAGCCAAGAAAACACAAACAACAACAAAAAAATTCCAACAAAAAACCCCAACCTCTCCCTGACCTCCAAGCTTAACAAGCCAAAAGCGAGGTGACACACAGCAGGCAAGTACAGGCAGAGCAGAGAGCACGAGGCAAAAGGTGAGGCACAAACACATCCACCTGGAAGGGACACACACAGGAAACGGGGCTACAGGCTGACAAACAAACAGATGAAATCAAATCAAGGAATATTCAGGTCCTTCCATCACACCTTATCCTTTAGCAGGGTGGTCCTGCAGGCTGAACGTGTCAAGCACAGCGCCTTTCAAAATACAGAGTCCAGGCAGTGATTCCCCTGAGCTCGACCCTACAGAGACAGCACCAGGCTCTGCCTCAAGCTCTGCATTCCAGCTGTGGCAGAAGTTAAGGACAGAGGAAAGACACCACCTCGCGTGGGTGCACGTTCTAGGAGAGTTTTGTATGCTGATGCTTCAGCAATCCTGCCATTTTTAATCACCACTATGCTGAAAGGTAATGTGTTTGCCCATTATGGCTTACAACTGGGAAATATTTATGGAATGAGCAGCACGTTAGCATGTCTTTATTTCCAGCAGTTAAACGAGGCTTCTGAGAGCCCTCCCTAACATTGTGGACATTTGTTTCATTGCAGGAGACTCTGTGCTCAGTTTAGGATTAAACTGTCATAGGGGGATTTACTTATTTAACTGAATACTTGCTTTCTGAGAGAGAAATTCCAGTTGTCTGCTTCTCAGCTCTATCTAGCCATCAATACAAGCCAATTTCAATTTCAGGTTTCCTGAATGCCTGGATTGAAAGAAAAAGAGGTGAAAATAAAAATCCATTTTTTCACAGGAAGAAAAAAATCAGCCAAGAGAGACAACAACAACAAAACCAACAAAAATAATCAACCAGCATTAAAAAAAAACCACACATGGTTCTTCCTAAAGGTATTGAGAAGCCTCTTCTGCTCAGCCTTTATTACTTCCAGCTTCTTTAAACACACAAACTTGTCAAAGTCTGACATGCAGAAGGGACTTTTGCAGGCCTGTCTTTTGTCTGCTGTCCAAACTTGTTGGGTGCTCTGAGTGGCTGCAGAGTGGGAATGAAGCAGCAGCTCTTGTGGCACAGCCCTCAGCGCCCCGGGCAGATGAACACCCAGAGAGCACAGGAAGGCAAACACTCTCTCAATGAAGTTAATCAGATCAACAATTATTTTCCATAGTGTCGTCATGTTCAAGAATAAACATGCTTATCTTTGCGCTTAAGATACAGCCAAGGCAAAGCCCTGCTGCAAAAATCTCTTTTTCATGTCTGATTCTGTTGTGGGAGCCATAATCCTGAGTAGAAAAAAAGGATTAAGGACAAGGAGTAACTTTGTTGTGTCCTTAAAACTCCAGCATTTTGAAAAGTGCATGGAATTGCAAATATTAGTAATATTTAGGTGGGTTTTTTGCTATTTAATTTTCCATAATTAATGCCATACTATTTATTTGCAGGCAAAGGAAAAAGGAGAACATTATCAAGGTATCAAGGTTCCAACTACAAAAATCATTATTAACATCGTTATTAACAACAAGTTTTTACGAAAGAACTCCTAAGCTGTTCACTTTTCAAAATTGCGTCTCACCTAAAAAGTCCTTAAATTTTAATATTCACTTCCATGACCCCAATTTAACACCTATGACGAGCTACTAAATCTTCCCCTTTTTATACAGAAGAAAAACCCACAGCACAAACAGAATGAGCAGCACAGGGTTGGAATGAACACCAGCCTAACTTCTACCTGCAGCTTCAAAGGCAAGATAAGATGATTTCAGTATCAGAGGTAAAAAGGACTCCACAAAGACACACTCCTCGCCTTCCGAAAGAAGTGACATCCAAGTGTCTACAAAACTCTTGGAAAGTTAATAAACTACTACAGGAGTGCCTTTATCTCTGCCAAAAACCTAATTAAAGCTGCTGGTTGAAAACTAAACACTGATACAAACTCATAGCCACGAAATCACTCTTTGAACAAATGAAAAGTTCAGGGAGCCTGGGTGAAAGCGCCAGGCTGCGAGTGCCCTACTTCCCTGGCCATGCCAGGGCTTAAGGAATATCTAGATTTTAATGCAGGTCAGATTGGTTCAGCAGGTCACGTCCATCACCACTTTGGGGTAAGAGGAAAGGCCTCTCAGATTCTGGAGCAGCCCAAGCCTCAGTGCTGAGGCCAACTGGGGTTTTCCAACCAAACACCCGGGTGAAAACCCAGCACTGCAGTTGGGCACAGATTAACCAGTCAAACCCCGGCACAGATTAACCAGTCAAACCCATCAATGCAGTTAGGCACAGATTAACCAGTCAAACCCGGCACAGATTAACCAGTCCAAAACCCAGCACTGCAGTTAGGCACAGATTAACCAGTCCAAAACCCATCAATGCAGTTAGGCACAGATTAACCAGTCCAAATCCCAGCACTGCAGTTGGGCACAGATTAACCAGTCCAAATCCCAGCACTGCAGTTGGGCACAGATTAACCACTCAAACCCAGCACTGCAGATAGGGATAAATTAACCAGTCAAACCCATCAATGCAGTTGGGCACAGATTAACCAGTCAAACCCATCAATGCAGTTGGGCACAGATTAACCAGTCAAACCCATCAATGCAGTCAGGCACAGATTAACCAGTCAAACCCAACAATGCAATTAGGCACAAATTAACCAGCTGTGTGACTCTACTCAAAGCATGGAAAGTTTTCCTTCAGCAGGGAGGAGAAACACAAATCTGACAAAAAATCTGAGAGCTAGAGACCCTGATCCATCACTCTTATTGATCACCAGAAGAACAAACAACCCCACAACTGCCCTTAAACCTTTAGCCATCAGTAGAAAGAGCAGACACGTCTTTCCACCTTTCCCACCTGCACGCGCCTAGCCCCAGGCCAAATCTCTTTAAGAAAGGATATTAACTGAAATATAAAAAGCTCTTGGCTTCATGTTGCATGGTTCAGGTGTTCCCTTTCTGCTGCAGTGCCCTTTGGAGTGCTGTAAAGGACAAAGCAGAATGAAAGAGAGGGAAGAGGAGAGAAACAAGACGAGGCATTCTCATTAAAAGCAACCCAACCCCTTGTATAAATTGAAAGTTCAGCTGACAAAAATATTTAACATCTCAGTCTGGTCAGGGAAGTTTTCCACTGAACCGTTCACGTTTCCAGGACATGGAGGAGGAGAGAAGCACAAGATCCACTGGTGAAAAGCAGGAGAGAGAACCTGCTCACACAGCTGGGCACCAGTTTGGGCAATCGACCAAACACTGCTTGAGAAACCTGCCAAAGCCCAGTGGCCAGGTAAGAACTGGAGCCACTGACCTGGCACTTCTGAGGATTTCCTAACACAAGAGGGTCCCTCTGGTCTGTTGTCTCCAAGTAATTTTTTCTCTCAAACCAAACAGAAAACCACCAGCACCTCAGAAGCTCTCAGGCTGATATTACTGAAATACACAGTCAGATGCCCATTTCTTTTCCTGATACCAAAAATACTCCTGTGCCATGAAGCTTCATTAATCACTACCACCACGCACAAAGCACTAACCTTTATTAAAGTGCTTTCACATACAGCAGGACGGGCAACACTTGAACCTGCATTAGCAAAGGGAAAGGAACACTACAGATATTACCCTCTCCTGCCAGCAATTAAAGAGGCTCTTCATGGAAAAGCTGCTCTTTACAATGTTTGCCCTACTTAGCATTAGCTCTCAATTAGTAAGAGGCAATGCTCCAGAGGATGGTAGGAATCCAAAGAAAAATATTAACAGGTAGAGAGTAGAGGTTGAAGGCTGTTAAGTGAGCTCACAAGATCCTCTGGGTGGCAATAAGAGGAGGAAAACAGGTTGAAGCAAACTGAATGCTGCTGCTCAGTGTAAATCCACTACAGCAAAAAAGAAAATGGTCCACAAGTCACCTGGTTGCAGGGAAAGACTGAAAAGCACCAGAAATTAAAGTCAGCGGAGGAGATGACCCCCGACAAACTACCTAAATACATGTTAGACTGTGCACAGGAAAGAGTAGTGACATTGGTTTGAAAGAAGC
The DNA here is from genome assembly GCA_013400735.1 of Pomatostomus ruficeps. NCBI lineage: Eukaryota > Metazoa > Chordata > Aves > Passeriformes > Timaliidae > Pomatostomus > Pomatostomus ruficeps. The sequence continues at coordinate 174,644 of VYZT01049982.1, read as the reverse complement.
CAAGGTACAACCCACGAAAATATTACAAAGATTTGTAAAACAATAACCTAAATGTGAAGGGAGCAGTCAACAGGGTAACTAAGGTGTTCTTCTCTGACCCCAGGGCAAGACACTATTTGGCTACAGCTTAAAGGGAAAAAACCAGAACTCCCAAGGGATTAACGATAAAGTCACTCAAAAGTGGTTGAGAAATGTCTACGACACAACTACAGGATGAGCAAGGAGGAAGTCCTGGGTTATCCCTTGGGATTTCAAGGGAAGGGAAAAGTAAAGTTTACGGATGTCATCTCGAGTCCAATTACTCTCTTCTATTAGAAAAACTCCCTGCCCTGTTCCATTTAGGAAATTTCAGGTTTACTGTGTATTTTCCTGTTACTTTTCCCATCCACAGGCTGAAGCATTTACCAGCTGCCCAATGCTTTACCAGCCCTTCAGCACGAGGCCATGTCAGAAACTCGTGCATCATTCATGCATATTTACAGCTCTGGCATTTTAGATCTCGATTTATGTGCCAGTGTGCAGGAGATACTGTTAATTTAATCACCTGTGTAAGTACCAAACCATTCAGCTGGGCAGGAGCTGAACCACAGCCGTGTTTTCATTCACCTTATAACCTCTGATAAACCTAACCAAACAAAAATGCTCAAAACTAATCAGATTTATATTTGCTCTGCTCACTACTACATAAAATGATCAATAGGCTGCAGTTCTCAGACTGTTAACATTTACTCAAACACAAATGCAAAAATAATTAACATTCAGCAGAAGGTTTTTGACTGGAGCCAGTTTAACCAGTGAAAAAGGATTTTGGAAGCACAGGTCCACGTTCAGTACAACACTGATACCATTTGGGGTTGCTTGTTTTTCAGAAAATACTTCTGCACTATGGAAATCAAATTCTTCAGTCATAATTTGCATGTCTGGCTTAACGCACGGCAAGCAATGCAGAAAACCTCAAAGTCTTTATCTAGGGGCTTCAGGAAAGTGTTTATTCAAGTTACAGGCATCTTGGAGAATTTAACATTATATCTGCATTTTATAAGAAACGTCACTTATTAATGTATGGAATAACTCCAGTGGTTTTACCTATGCAGGAGCATTTCTCACATCTGTAATTTCTGATTTCTTTCCTTCACTTAATTTAACTTTCAAACATCAAACCTAATATTGCCACAACAGTGCTAATCCCTCCCTCTGCCAGTGGAGACAGCAGGCAAAACAGGTAACGACCCATAATGAAATTGCTTCTCCTACCTGTCCAAACACAGATTTTCTCCCTAAATTCCCATTTTTCCCCCAAGACACAGTATGTGCCAGGCCCGATTGGTATTTCTCACCAACAGGAGATCTTAATGGTTAATAAAAATCTGACATTTTCCGCCTTGACACCCTACCCGCAGTATTTGTAAAGGATTTTATGCATTTCAAAGGGAGATTCCCAGCTCGATAATGGAAGAGTCATTACTGGAGCTCAGTCCTGCAAAAGTCCAAGACACTGAGCTTTAATGTCCTGCCAATCCTATGTACAGAGCAGCTATTTTGGGTAATTACAGAAGTTGTAATAACGCCTTTGGAGTCCTACAAAGTTCAGCTCACTCAAGACACGTCGTCTTGCAGGCAGAAACTTTTCAGCAGCGATTCAATTTGTTTTAATAAAATCCTGAAAACCCTATCCTTCAGACCTCAGTGTTTTATTACAGTACTTGCATGTAATCACATACAAGACTTCTAATCTTTAGCTGATGTACATCAGCATAACCTTGCCACCTGATCAGGTTACACCTATTTACATCACAGGAAAATTCAGCCTCATGCCAGCTCTTGTTTAGCAGTACCTCTTGCAACTCCATCTGTATTTCACTTACAGTATAAATATATTTCCTACAAAATAATCTCAAATGTCACCTGATACAGCACTTGCCGTTTAGAACCGAGCATTTTACTACAGCAGAATTAATTTCCAGTTGTTTATACGTTAAAGGCAGTTGAATCCAAATGGATTGGGAGTGTCTCTAGAAAGTTCAAGAGGAGCATTTGTCAGGATGAGGCTTTTTGAGGACGCCCCTTTTGCCGCAGGACAGGTGAAGGATGAAGGCCTTGGTACATCCCAGGAGCACCAGGATCTGAGCTTTTCCTCTATGCTCGGGAGGGAACAGCCTGTTCTTCAAGCAGGCAAAAAGCAGTGAAAGCCAGCAAGAAATAAAAAAAAAAGTATGATAAAATACTAAAAGCTTGTTAGCTACCGTGTACCTCGCCTTTCACTGACGTCTTTGGTGCAGCCTTCACGTTTTCATGTCCCTTCTGCTAACCGGGCGTGATTAATTCCCCTTCAGTTTTCTAAGCCTGCTTGTGCTTAGAAGCCAATTTAGCAATTAAATTAATCGTCAAATATTTCTTGCCAGAGAATAAAAAAGAAGTTTCACTCGCCTGGGCAACACACAACTCCCGAAGGATTTGAGAATTTAATGAGCGGAGCAGTTATGAAAAAATGTAAAAACTGGCAAATCAGACAGCAAAGAAAGAGACAGGAAGTGACAGATTTAAGAAAATACCTCTGAAGTAGAGGAAATGAGTTGTCCTTTAAGGAGAAATCATACATATAAAGCACATAAAACAGAGTATTCTTTGTAGACTTGACTGAAGAAGGACAGAAAGAAAAAGGTTTAAAAAAGACACATCCTGAACAGCATTAAAAGCAAGGCAGCTTCAGTGGTCAGCTTCTTTTGGTCAAGATGGAAACCTGCGTAATTTTAAAAGCAATGGCCAAAGTCTATCTATAAAGGAAATTGTGGGAAAAAAAAGAGAAAAGAGGCAGCTAAATACATGGGGAAGAACAACCTGAGCCAGTAAGCGGACACAGAGCTGCTCATGTGAAGCAAAAAGTCTGCCCCATGCACTGTAAAGTCCTAAGGGTGATAGTCTCAAAAGGATAAAAGGAATTTTTTTTTTAACAAAACAAAATTAACCTCTCCTGGGAGAGATGTGCTGAGAAGAGCCCTGCGTTGAGTTTCTGCCCAGACGAAGTTCTGCTCAGCTGAGAGCAGAATTACAAACTGGAGGCCCCTGGGGTACCCAGGGTGTTGGATGCACCTCTGGGGAGCACAGAAAATGCACTTTTATCACAGGACCCAACTCGCAGCAGCAAGAACTGCCCAGCTGGACCCTCTGAAGCCCTGGACACCCCAGCATCAGCCCAGGGAGGGGACTGGCAGCAACCTGAGGAGAGTGTGGAGGGCTCTGCTGAGTAACACTGACATTTTTAAAAGGTAACTCAAGCCTTGCATATGTAAGTCAAGTCTTCGTTAAACACCCGTGTTTTAAAGCTGGTTGCTATAATGCAGGAAATGTCACACATAAAAGAGCTTTATGTGAGTGCAAACATCTTACAGGGCAATTTTAACCTCTGAGATTGTCTGTTCATCCCTACAAAAGAACATTCATTGTCCAGACGTGCTCGGTGAGGTTTTGCTGGGAAGGAGGGGGAATGCAAGAAAAAAAATACCCTCAGTGCATTTTACAACTACAAAAGGCACTTCTAAGACATTTCTGTATAACTACAAGATTCTCTTTCATTATAAAGTTATCTCATTAAATATAAATTTACCTGGATTTGATTCTTCATTTTTGGAATGATTTGTCTTCCATGAGGTAGAGAAATGAGGCTAATTAATAAACGTGAAAGCCTTCTGCCACAAGGATTTCCCTTGAAAGGGTTTTAACGGCAATTTTAGCGCTGAACTGCTTCAGGCAAGCTCTCTGCCTGGTTTTCCCTGGCCATAAAGGCAGCAGCAGCTACACCGAGCATCAAGCCTGCTACTGTGATACATCGCTCATCACAGCCTAATTGGCATGATAAAGTGTTCGCTCGTGAGGGGATTGTGTGGCCAGTCCAAACAAAGACCACTTCATCTTGCATTTCCTAGAAATTTTTTTTTTTTTTTTCTAGAAGAAAAAAGCTCACATCCTGAGCTGTGCCTATGGAGAATGCTGGGAAGCCTGAGCCACTCCTCAGCCCTCCCCTGTCCCCACGAAGCAGAGCTGCCTGCACACCCTGTCAAATAACTGCTCTGCTGCAGATCCCCCGTGCGCTTCATTCAGTTATAAATGAAATTATATTATAATCACTTGGGGGTTCACTGCTGTTACCTGGAGACATTGCCAGCAGCTCCCCCCAGCAGTTTGCTGAGTGGATGAGATTTGCAGCAAACATAAAGCAATCAAGCCAGCAAGGTCATCGCTATTGCAGGGAATACAGCCTGCATGAGCCTCACATGGTACTTCACTGCTCTCCCTCCTCATCTCCCTGCTCCTCCCAACAGCTCCAGGTCGTGAAAGCTCCTGGGGAGAAGATGCAGAACTGGTGGGAGAGCATCTCCCCATCACTGACTGTGGGGCACCTTCTCCCTTCAGGGAGCAGGGGTGCATTTACACAGATCTAGATACATTCACACGTGCAAATCCCCATTTGTTCCAGCTTCTCCCTGCAAGTAAAAGACAGAGAAGCCAACAAACAGAGTGATCTATCATCTCTCCAGACTATTATCCTGTTAAATGTGCTGTGGTTTGGGCAAGCAGGGATTTACCCTGCAGCAAGTGTACAATCCAGAGACCGAGCGTGCCCCAGCATTCTCTGAATGCCCTTGTGTTTTAATTCCCCTTCAGATCCTATGAATTTCCTCCCTCCACTGACATTACATGGCTGTGAGCTTCCCTGGCACAAACAGCAGAGCTCTCAGCCTTGACCTTCAACCGAAGGGAAGGGGTGTTTGGCCCCCTGACACGGACCCTTCCTCTTGCCCTTTCGGGAGATTGGAACTACGTTTCCTGTAGTTACACCCGGGAGATTTTCCATCCCAGCCTGGTTACCCTGTACATCCAAGCCCCCACTCCCAAAGTCCAAAGGACACCTGCCAAAAGCCGGCATGAGGTGGAAGGTGCTGGCCTTCCCAATGCTACATTGCCTCGTTTAAACATCATCCAATGTCCAAGAGCCACAGGACAGCTCATCCCCAGCCTCTGAGAGCCTGCTGGCCCCTTGGCCTGCCTCCTTTGGTGGCCAGCGAGCTCTTGATCCCATGGGAGAACCAAAGTGGCCACTCCACATTGGAGGTGACAAGAAAAACAGAGCAGAGGAGAGCTGGCAGAGCAGCCAGGAAGCTCTCCTCAAGCACAGACGAGGCATTCTCTCTTTCCCAAGCTGTTTGTGTAAATTGAATTCGCTTCAACTTCAAACATCATTCAAAATATGTGGTTCTGCTCTTGCTCACTTAGAGCTGCCCACGGCACTGTGTGGTGTCCTGCCACTCACTGCTGCTCTCTCAAATCTCTTGGCACATGAGCGTCCCACGGCCAGGGCTGGAGCACAGAGCCCTCTGCACTCCCTGCACAAGCCCCAGACTCCCAGCAGGACACAGCAGCCCTCGTGGGATTACAGACTCCACGCTGCAGCGGATCAAACACGGCAGGAACTCTCTCCACGCTGCAGCCCGTCACCTTCAGCCCAGGACCACTCTCAGGGAATGAAAAACAACCCAAATTGGATCATCCACACAACCACAGCACCACAGGCCAACAGGGATACTGCCCTCGCAGGACACAGTGCCAGCAGCTTCCCTGGCAGGACACGCTCAAATCCACCGGGCAACTGGATCTGAGGAGAATGGACAATCCCATGGTTTGTTCGAAACGTTATAGAAGACACAGGTTGAATATTAATCAGAAAGAAAAAAGTACTGATCATCACCATATCAATGGGCTCCGTTTAGCTTTCAGTGCTCATTATTGTCTGGTGTGAGGTGCAGGACTGAGGCTGTGCAGATATTTCCAAGCTGCAAAGTTATAGCTGTGGTTTTACCCCAAAGCCTCTAGAAAGGACTGCTGCAACTCTACCGAACACTTAGAGATTTAAAAATAAATTTAAAAAAACAAACCAGCCCTGCAATAGCATCATCCGACAATGATCAGGAACAGCGTCTGGAATATTTTACAGTGATTCTGCTACATTCCAGCACACACAAGGATGTGAACATTTACTTTAGTGTACCACAGAGTGCACGAGCACGCAGCTACAGGAAAAGAGGTGCTTTCCAGTGTGTGGCAACCGGGGGAGTCTAACCAGAATATTAAGAGACAGCCATATTTTACTATTATTTACCATCGAGGCACCACAAGAACCACTGCAGCTCCTTTCTTCCGAATATAATCATCATATTGATAAAACTGGCAGCATTCCCAAACTGGACACGGCTTTTTTGTCCCACCACACAAAGAGAGGCAGACACAAAGACAACCAGTGACGTGATATTGGCTACCAAAGAAAACAAAATCCAAGCCACTGTTCTTCACTGCACGCTCTCCGCTTGGACAGGAAGAAAACATACTCTAAGAAGCCACTTTCAGACCTCTTTTTTGGGTAAAGAGTTGACTGTTTTGCATGGTAACTAGGCATGAAATTACACCCGCTACAATGCGGGCAGCTCAGTGTTTTTTGTGTGTTGGCCATCGAGTCAGGTGCACGAGTGCTCCCACTTGGATTGAACTCAGACGCCACGCCAGAACACGGCCCATCAGCAACACACTTGTCACTTCCACACAGGATGGTTTTGCTGGCATGTGGAAGCGGCTGAGGCTCGGAGCATGTTGCTTTCTTGGCAGGTATTCCACCTTGCCTAGGGGAGACAGGCATAGGGGAGTTCTACGTCTAGGAAAAATAAGATTATTGTAGCCCATCAGATATGATTTCCGGCTTTAAGGATTAGAGCTGTGTCGCAGCGAGAGCCAGGGAAAACAGCAGGTTGTTCCTCAGCTTGCACCTTGTAACATTTTACAGTTGAGTTGCATTTATTTTAGACTCATTTCCTTGCTGAAGGTCTATCTCAGTCCTTTTCTGCCCACCCCCACCACACATGCAGTCTCCCTGCTCTCAGGGAAACTACAACTAAGGTTAAGCACATTTAAGCTTCACATCATCCTGACACTCCTTAAGGAAACAGCTCCTTCAACACCTGCAAGTGACTGCTTCTCCTCCATCCTCAGCACTGCCCACCTCAAATTCTGCCCCTGAGTTGCTCCCCTGCACAAGTGAGCACCTGTAAACAGCCCCCTGATTTACCCAGGCAAGAATCTGGTTCCTCTGGAGCAGCAGCTGCAAAAGGAGCAACATCTGCTCCGTAAGCACTCGGCAGAGCGTTGCACAAGAGCTCTTACTTTAGCCTGCCTGATATTGCAAATGCCAAAGGAATCTGGTTCCCTCGTATCTCTACTCACGGGACCTCTGTTTAGAATATTTGGAATTACTTGGACGCCAGCACGTTAATAAGACCCCCCCTGGGTTTCACTCTGGCTCTCTTGCTTTCACCACCTTTCACCTCCCAGAGGTTTTTTCCCATTGCTCCATTTTGCTCCCTGGTGCCTGTGAAGAATCTCATCTGCACCCCTGCAAGCTGGGCTCCCTCAGTTTTATTAAGAAATCATCTCCAGTGATTGCCCTGGGCCACGGTTCAGAAAGGCTGATGGAGAACTGCAGGTTTGTCTGCAGGGCTCCTCGCTCCCAGCTCAATTCATTCCCTCTTTATGCCCTCTGGGAACTGGAGTGCACCATACTGATTATTTTTGCAATTTCTGCCTGTGACTTTTCTGCCCCTAAAACAGGTGGGGAGGGGACATTTCCTCAGCCCACTCTAGGAAAAGGCCCATTCCAGCAGAAAATTCAGTTCTCCCTCTCCCTCCTGAAAACAAGTCTGCTCCTGCCTCACCTCACTTCAGCCCTGACGGTGGAATTTTAATTGCAGTGACTGGTGAAAGAGGGGAGGGAAGGTGTGGTTTGGCTGCAGGACACAGAGTCAGGACCTCTTACACTCTACACCTTGCCCTGACGGTACCTCCTCCTGTGCCCTGGGGATAACCCCGTGCCATGCGGGGAGAACTGCTGTTCCACAGGGTGGAAGGAGCATGGGAAAGGTTTGCAAAGCCCTTTGATGGTAAAGCACAAAATTCTAGACCCGGGGTAACAGTTCCCTCAATGTACTGGGAAATCAGGTTCCCTTCAGTTTCCCGGCGAGCAAGGTCAAAACCACACTTCAAGTTTGCTCGAGAATGACATCCAGTCTAAAATTAAGCTGAAAAATAACTTCTCACCCTCTTGTGAAAGAGGCCACAAAAAGCCTAAATGCATCTTCAAAGCCAAAACAGATCTTCAACAAGAAATACTCCCCAGAGAGGGGAGCAAGCACAGGCACATGTTCCAAGGCAGAGCTGGGTGTCGACATCAAGGCCTGGGCAGGGCACAGCTGCTGCTCTCAAGGGACAGGGATTGGTGGAACGTGTCATGGACCCACCCCGAGCCACCTTTTGCCACACTCAGCTATCAAATCCCAGTATTTATCCACACTAATGGAGCAGAAGGGAAGATCAACGTTAAACCAAAAGAGCTGAACATGAAACAGCACATCCCTCTCGTGCTCTTCCTCTATCCCACGAGACCTATCTCATGGTAATTTGATGGAAAGTTGTTTTTCCACCCAAGCTCCACTTTGAGTCAAGAAGCCAGCAGTGACAGCATCAGAAAGCTATTTGGGAATTTGGGAATGGGACTGGAGAGCTGTCAGCTTTGTGGGGTTAAAAAAACCAACTCAGAAAACCAAGCACAGTAGACAGGAGATGGCAAACCTCAAGATGTCTGAAGGCCACAGGAGACAAACTCAGAGATTCCCAAATCACCAGGACTTTGTCAGTTTACACAGTCTCCTCTCACTCCCTCCCGTACATTTCAGAAGATGAGTGTGCATTTCTGGGCAGGACTGGTTTCAGCAAACTGTCTGTGCAACAAGCATGAGGACACGTGCAGGAGAAAAAAAATAACAGTGCAGGCGGGGAAAAGATGGGGAAATTAATCCAAAGGCTGCAATAAAGTTCAAAACTTTTATGAAGTCAAGGTTTTTTTCCAGTTAAGTGCCCGGTGAAGGACTGGGGTGCCTCTGTTATATCTTTCAAGCCAGGTCTGTCTCTGAAGCAGAAATTCAACACACTTTTCCCCAGAGAAAGTTCTATTGTCCTGCAGTCATTGCCAAATTCAGATGTTTAATTCAAAGTGTGAAACAGAAGGCTTCCAGTCTGCTTTAAAAGAGAAAATCTCCAGGCTACTGCTCCATCCCATAACTAACACCAGCTTTGTTCAGGGCAGGACACAGCACAGCTCCCTATCCTCAAAAGGAAAGGGAGGCAACACATAAACAACATATCACTGTACATCACAGCCTGGGAGCTGCATACCTCACACAGCAACCAGCGCTAACAGTCTGAGGCACCTCGACAGATGTATGGCCAGGCAGCTATAAAAGAGCCTTTGTGCTGGCTGAACAGAAACAAGGCATTTTCTGTACGGGAGACGGCCCGAGCACCTCGCAGCACAAACCGGGTTACACATTTCACACCTCCCCTGCCCCGGGGACCCCAGGGCAGATGGCACAGGGCAGACGCCGCGGGATGGAGGAATGACCCACGCCAGGGTCTCCGGGAGCCACTCTGCAGCCACAAGGAAGGTGACTCTGCCCTCGCCTCTCGTCCTCCTCGCTCGCAGCTCCCGTGTCAGAACTGCACAGCCTGGTTCAAAGTGGAGCCAACCTCCATTCGGCAGAGGCTTGTCCCTGTGGAACAGCCCATGCAAAAGATCATCACAGATACTTGTGATCCAACACCATCCAGAGCCCCAGACAAAGGCTTTTCATCCTCATGCTTAAGCGCCCAGCTGCGATTTTATATATTTTGAAGCGCACTTTTCATCTTCACCCTAGTTTCCAGTTCTGAAATTAGGCTAATGCTTCAAGGCCACAGGAGCCCTGGTTTTATTTTTGGCCTAGGAAAGATAAGAAACCATGTGGATGGCTTTTCCTCAGTACAAGCACACACAGCAGCAGCAAACTTCAGGATTCAGCCAAACACATTATTCCACAGGATCAGAAGCAGCTTCCAGTTGGGCCCAGTAAAACACAGCAAGAAAAAGTGCAACTGCAAAAGGCTCTCGCAGTGACTGCAGTGCATGTTTCAACTCCAGGGAGGCAGAGAGGGGGGAAAAAAGAATATTGGAAAAAGTCAAAGAAAAATGGCTCTGTCCAAAACCTGGAAAAGCCACAGTTAGCAAACATTCCCAGGGAAGCAAAAGCCCTGCTGCTTTATGAAGATTAAATCTGCTATTGTCTCACAGTTGTTGGCTGTTTGCTTTTTTTGAAATAAAGTTCCCCTTGGCCAAAGATGTTAGGAAGTGTCTTCCATAAGAAAAGGATATAAAAACAAGTATGCCAGTTAATAAATCTGTGATAAGGTTAAACAAACAAGGTAAGGTAAGGTGAGGGTAAGGTTTCTTGACAAATCATCTGTGATAAGGTTAAGCAAATTTCTCTTTTGTCAGGACAGGAAAGATACACATGCAAAGGCACAATATTTTTGCTGACCTGGACAATGAACATGAGAGATGCATGTTCTGAGTCACTCATGTTGGACAAGACTTTTTTTAAGCATATGGTCTGAAGACTGTAGGAAACCATTTTAAAAAAATGGGTCAGGCATTTAACCCACTCTGCACCCTTACACTGAGGGGACTGTAGGAAAAAAGCTTTATAAAAAATTCAGACCTTAGATACAGGCAGTTCCCCGTTGAATATCTATGCTGAATTACACATAATGGTAACTCTCAACAACCATTTACTAAGAACTCTGTCCTTTTGAGGACAAAGAACATTGCCCTTATGCAGATATGCTGAGGAGTGAACTCTGCTGTCCCCTGGGCAAGTGTTTTCTCTCTCTCTAAGACAGTAACACACAATAAAAAGTATGGTTACAAAGGATTAAGGCAGCTCAGTTAATGCAAACTAGCACTCTCTCCTGCATTCCTCACTAATGCAGCGGTGACATAACCAGCCAAAACATGTAGCTTTAATTCAAATAAGGTTTAAAGAAGTTACTGCCAAGTAATTACACCCATTGAGGCCCGTGAGCAGAGGAACCTTCATTAATACCCCGCCGCCGTTCTCGCAGCGCTTTGCGGACCAGCTGCACCAATCTGAAGTGGCAACCATGAACAAGAGCGGGCAACAGGTTTTCATGAGCAGACTTGTGCCTGCCTTTCAGAAGACACTCTGACACACGGCTGAGCACAGCCACGAGGACAGCAGGCAAGGACACAGCATCCAAGTGCTGGCTGCCTCCTCCGAGGGGCTGCGGCAGCCCTGAGGTACAGGAGCTTTCTGGTAATGTCCTCCTTTATTTTTCTGATAACACGCTTTTCTTTGCAGCTGAAAGAAGGTGACAGTGGCACTTCAAGAACTGCAGGCAGCCTTCTACTACCCTTTTCTGCTTTCTAATGAACTGCTGGCTGAGTCCAAACTACGGGTTCCCATTTATTTCATTGCTAATCCTCGCCGCTGTGTAAGAACCTGTGCTTAATCCACAAAGAGTACCGGATGCTTCTGAAGACTGCTTCCAAGAACAAAAATACAGCACTCAGCTGGAGCTCCCTAAAGCCATTCAGTAGGAAGGATTAAACCCAGAGACTTGGATGGAACTTAGATCCAGTGGGCATGACCCTACCTGTGCTCTCCTCATTACACAAGAGCATGTTGTGCCTTTGCCTTTTCCTAAACCTCTTTCTAAGCTAATGACTCCAAAGCACTGGCTCCAGGAGCCTCATCCCACAGCTCTGCACAAACACTCAGGGCTCCCATCCACGTGCTCTCAGTGTAAACCAGCACAGACCCAAGTGAAGCTGCTTGTAGCAATGCTCCCAGGACATCAGATCACCAAGCATGGAAGCTGATCAGCCCTGGGAGCGGGTCCCTGCCGGCAGCCCAGGTAAAAATGGCATCACACAGCCTGAAAAGGTCTCTGTGAAAAGGGAAAGCTGCTCCCATGCTCACCTGGAAAAGGGAGCTCGCTGTAGTGGTTCTCCTCCTACCACCAATACTTCACATCAGGGCACAACACTGAAGCATGGACAAGAGGTAAATGGATAAACAGACACTTCCTGTTCAAAGAGCCTTTAAAAAAACAGTCCCTAATGGCTTGGGTCCCTATAAATATAAATTATATGCAGGCATTGATTCTTTTCCTGAAGTCACCATTTACCACACAAGCCGCAAGTAACTGGCATGAAGTTCAATAGATTCTCAAGAGTCCCCCCATAAAAATCGGTCACGACTTTTACTTTTGTTTCGTTATTGTAGCAGCACTTTTAACTCGCTCAAGATGCAACTGAAGAAACCACTAACTTGCTCTCACTGAGAGTACCAGCGGAAGTTTACTTTCATGTAAAAAAATGAACCAGAAATAACCAGAACCCAACTTTGAGTTTTGCAAGGACTCCCAAATACACTTTCAGCTGAAACTTTAAAATTTAAGAAAACAAAACCAGCTAGTTCCCCAAACTTTTCCAATTAAGTTCCCAACTTCTTTGTGACACATAAAGGTCATTTTGGTCTAGGCATGCAGGAAGATAATCCCCACCCTTCAGGCAATCGGGATTTCTGGCAAGATTTTAAGAGGTCTCCAGCTGATAACCATGAAAAGTTCACACCACCAGGAGTCCAGATAAGCTTTTAACACAGGAAATTAGTGCGAAAATGTTTTAAGCATTTTAAAGATCAATTAAGATGGTGTAACAGTCCAGAAAAGTCGAATTGAGTTCTCTGCTTCAAATCAGATGGGTTTAGAATACAAAACAGCAGCTCTGGAGCTGGGAGGTGTCTACAGGAAATGAGGTTAGACAAATGCAGGGCAATTAATCCTCTGTGCAGTCAGATTACAGACTCCCCCCATCCCCAGGGCCACCAGACACAGCCAGAGCAGGGCTGAAGTGCTGCAGGTTGTCCTCTTCCATCCACGGGCCAATGGTTCTCCCCCACAGCCTAAAAAGCCTAAAAATCTCTTTCCTGACGTGTGAGGTACACTCAGAGACAGCACACGGGGACACTCAAGATGTGCAGCTCTCATTTGCAATTTGAGATGCAAACTATGAAAAAAGCAGCACCGAATGCCGTTTTCTGCCCTGTCAGCACCAGGGGACCACAAAGTTCATCAGGGACACTGAATTTCAGACAAGCAAAAGATGAACTGGGAGCTCCTGGCGAGGGTGAGGAGTCAGCTGGTGTTACCAGCTCTTTTCAGGATCTCTCCCAGCACAGGCAGCAGACCAGTGACTGCAAACAGTGTGAACTGGGGAAAATGTGACTGTAGAGATCACAAATGCATCCCCAGACACTGCCCTGGTACTCTGTCAGCCCAGGGAGCACAGGGAATGTCTCAGCACACAGCCTGACACGAAATATTCTCTCCCAAAGCATTAAAATCCCTTCACAGCAGGTCAGCACTACGCACCACTGTGGCTACAAGCACTGTCTAGAACAACTCTGGATAATTATTTGTGTTCATTCATTGAAAGTTCAAAATGATCTTTTACACTAAATTTAGTTGTTGGGGTTTTTTTTAAGTAACAAACAGGTATTACACCAAGACCCATCATGTCCATCCATTTACAAAATCCAACTTTTGTCTCTTCTCTGTGATACTTCAATTGTTTTTACTGAGAAGAACAAGTATTTCTTAAAACACCATACTCCAGTACAATACAGGTAGCACTGAAAGCATTTGAGCTGTGTGTTCCTACCCTCCTGTTCGTGACCTCAGCTGAGTTTATGTTAAGCCCCTTCCCCACATCAGCACTTCATTTCTGCTTCCCACCACCAAACAAGTCTGGTTTTTCTCTCCCTGGCTTACAGGCTCTGACATCTCCATGCTGCTGGTGCTTTAAGCTGCTCACAGAACTTGGCTTTGATAGACTGAGGGAAAAAATGCAAATATTCTCTCCAAATGAACACAATTAACCCTCCCTCCCCTATGCATCCAGCTAACAGTTACCCTCTAAGCAGAGATCAGCTAAAAACTTCCATACTTAGAGACCCAGCTGACAGCATTTTATGTCCCCTTCAGTCAAGAAAGACAAATTTTTTAATCTATTTTTATCAGTGTCTAGTCACACCGGGCACTTACAGACATTCTGTTTTTACACAGAGGTATCCATGAAAGGGTTTATTCCCTCAGCTTCATCTTTTACACACAGAAATATAAGCACTAAATAAAATGGAAAAGGAAACTTGCCAGCCCAAAGTTTGGTCAGATATCATTGACCCACAGGAGATAACTGACCACAAAGGTATTACTGGGTTTGACATTGATTAGATTTGGAATTTAACGGTGTCCTTCCAAGGCCTCCAGTCAGGTGGGATTCCCACACAAGGGGCTGCTGATCACAGCACAAGTACCAGAGTCTCACAGCTCTGGCAAGCTGTAAAGCAAGATTTTACCCTGCAAACGCAGGACGGCTTTCCCATCAGTTCAAAAGAAAAATATACAATAGAAAGCTTCTAGTCTCACTTACCTCCCTCTGCCTATCCCCACTGCTGTTCAACAGCACAAACTCAAATCCTCAGCTATCTTCTGAGTGCCTTAATTAAGAAACTGGCATGATGAGCTATTTTATCAGAGTTCTTTGTCCTGTCATGCTATGAAGGATTAGCCTTTCCTGACTTGTCCTCAAGATAACAACTAATCCTGATGGCTCCTTCAACTCAACAGGCTGCACAGATCCTAATTTATAACAAAACCACTGCACTCCAGGACAACAATAATGGGGGAAAGAAATACTTTTGTCTGCTGGATTCATGGCTGAAGCTTCCTAAGGGTCTGCACGACACCATCAAAGTCCTCATTTCAGCAAGCCTCAGCTTAGGCATTAGGTCAAGTCATCCAGCTAACTAAGGACAGATTAACCATGTGCTCACAAAAACTAGGTCAGTCCCAAACACGCTCTGCAGCCTGGAAAGGGCTCCCTGTGTCAGCACGAATCCCCCAGCCCTCCTCTCTGTGTCAGCACAAATCCCCCAGCCCTCCCCTCTGTGTCAGCACGAATCCCCCAGCCCTCCTCCCCGAAAAGGGTGTTTCTGCAGACAGCCAGTGGGATCAAACCCGAGTTTTGTTACAACACTTGTTTTCATTTCTACACCACAGAATAAACCTTGACCAACCTGCACTCAGAGGCCAGTAAGAAATTACTCGGTAATGTCAAGTTCTCCCTCTCTGGAGTATCTGGTTCTCAAATATTCAGTTATTTTCTGGCCTGGCTGCAGACCTGAGTCTTGTCTCCCATTCCAAACCTTCCAAACCCTAACCCCTAAACCTTGGTTTCACAAACCCAGTCTCAGCCTTTTACTCTCCCCTTTGACCTCTCTGCCCTCCTCCTCAGCACACACTAAAATTAGCCCCCAGTGGTCAGAGCACGCTGCCTCCCCCACTGCTGTCCCAGACTCCCTGTCACATCAGTCATGTATTTCAGTCTCACCCTGCGCCCCCTGCATCACCTCCCCTGCCCAGATAATGCTCTTCTCCAGTCTTACCTGTCTGTCCTTTGACAAAATGCCATTCCTCATTACCTTCAGCGAGCTCAATCTCCATCCATCCCCAGACTGCACGGCCACCCACTTACATCTTAATCTGAAGCCAAAAAGACATCTCTGAGGTGTTTCAGAGATAAAATTTACTGCTGGAGGAAAGAAGATTTATAAACATCCATGCTAAAACTCTGGGCATGCTTGTCTCCTTCCTCTCTCACACACACAACTCACACCACAGGTTTCCTGAAATTAAGAGATGCAGTGGGCTGCACACATGGCAAGAAAAAGTGTCTGTGCTGTCAGGGTTTGCCAAGTTCCCTTGCTCTGACTTCAGAAAACGTCCAAGCTTTGAAGCTTGAACAATACAAACACATGAGAATGTCTGATTTCAGAAGTGCTGCTGGATGCTCCCAGCACAAAGACAAGTCAGATCTTTCATCTGCTGCCTGGGCGCCCAAGGAGAGGTTCACGGAGCAAGAACAACCAAACACCACAGTCCAACCCCACTGCCCCCAGTGCCTGCAGAGAACAGACGTGCTCCAGAACACCCTGTCCCGGCACCTCCTCAGAGACCCCATCCTGCCGTGCTCTGAGAACACACTGTGTGCTGGGTGTCACTCATCACCCACCCACAACAGCATCAATCTCCTTTTCGTTAACCAGAGAAGGTTTTCACAGAGGATAAAGCAAAGGAACTGGAGGTTAGCCATTAACAGCAGCACCTCTTCCCAGTCTTTCAGATCTGGTCAATCACTGCAGGACTATATATATATATTATTTTTTTTTCCTTCTGGCTGTCTTACAGAAAACCATAAACTTCAGTTTTGCCCATGAGAACATCCATCCCAGAAACAGTACGTTCTGGCACTGCCAGTGTACTTGGCAAATATAATGTGCACTTGAAGGGCTTTCTTAAGTTCAGTGAATTTCAGAGCAGCAATTATCTTCAATTACTCCAGATGAAAGACCACACAAAATGTTAATTCAAACCCCCCTTCTCCCAGAAGCCCCCCGCTATCCCCAGTCACCACTGCCCTACTTTTTCCCCTCACCAACACCCAAAAGGTTGGACCTGCTCTTCCCTGCTCCTCACGTTTCCTGCTGTGATCGCTGCCTTTGTCATTCTTTCTTTTCCATGTATATTGTAAAAAATCTTGTCTCATTTCAGGACACTTCAGAGTACTTGCTGCAGTTTGGAGGAAAGCACTGCCTTCTCCACACAGACACCCCTGCTGCATCTCACCTCATTTCTCCCACAAGCTCAATCAGAAAAGAGATAAAACAGACAAAACTGCTCATTTATACCAGAGGGAGCCAAAGCTGCTCCGTTGGACCCAGCTGTTTCTATGGCACTGCAGGACACAGAGGAAGGAACTGTTATCACCTGAAAGCAGCGTGTGTCAGAAGGGTTTATTACTGCAGAAATTAATGGGATATATCAGCACTTCCTTGACTTCCAGCAGCTACAAAGAGCCTGTATTAAAGTTGTGAAGCGATTAACCACAAATTAGAACAATACTCAGCAACAGCTGAAAAACAGGGCGGCTGAGAAAACACCAAGCTACTCACGGTGACTTTGTAATTCGGGTGCATTTAAAGGAAACATCAGAGATCAACAATACTTTGGGATGGTTTAAATCACAAATGGAAGAGCTTGTCATCAAAACCAGAACATGTTCTCAGGCTGAAATCCAAGACCCTGCGTGGCACCACATGGCAGCGTAGGAGAAAATGAAACTTCCATGTCCCTGTGATCCACGCAAGATGGACTGGGAGAACTACTGGTGGGAGGAAAGGGAAGAAGGAAAGAGGCTTAAGTACACAATCTTTTCCTGAGAAAAACACTCAGCAATGTGCCAGAAGTCTGAAGTACCAATATTCACTAGAAAAGCAGAACCGCTTCCGAGCAAGTTCACTCCAAGCCTTTCGTTCTCTTCAAGAAGGACCACACTCTCTGTTTCTTCGTAAACTTTCAAGCTCCTTTCTGTAGGCTTCAGAGATTTCACAGCTCCATTCTTTTCATGACTGTTTTCTTACCATTTACCACATAAACTCTCTGGCTTTGGCTGCTCCACCCTATAGAGCGCTGAGTTTTACAGCGATTTGTCAAACAGTCTGGGTTCTGTTTTTACAGTGATTATAATCCTTGCCCTAAAGAACTTACATTTAACAGCCATGTCTCATCTGTGACTCACCCGACCTGTGTCAAATAAGGCAACAGCTACGAGCTTGGTCACAGGAGCTTAAAATCCACCGTGGGCTGCAAACTGCTCCCAAAGCAGCAGCCTGGGTGGGTCAGACAAAGCTCCCCAGAAAGCAAAGAGTTTGAGCTGTCCTCAACCTTCCACATGCTGCTGCTTTCCTGGGATGAGATGACACAGAAGTCCAAAGAATGGTGCTGTCACATCCTCTGCTGAAAAGCTCCTGACGGCAGGAAAACTGTGAACGAATCCTTAGAAGACTTGAAACAGGCAATACCCAGTGCCACTCTAATGAAGTGGTCTGAGAGGCACTGCAGAGAGCAGCGGAGTGACAGAAACACAGGAAGGGGGGAAAAAAGGGGTTTTGAGACAGACTGCTGCGAGCAGAAAAGCCACACAGAGCCGGGCCTGGAGATGCATTCGGGCACACCACCAGAGCCAGGGCCAGGGAAGACGAGCAGCACAGTAAAGACATTGTGGGATCCTAAAACCAGAGAAAAGGGGCAGTGACAGTCATGAAGATGAGTAAAACGACTCTGGGCAGGGAGCCCGCCACAAGAACAGTGCAGGGAAAAAGCCACCCGCAGCGAGGACCAGCAGGGCGCTCCACGCCCGAGATGCTCCGAATGAAAACCAGCGAGCTGGGGGGTGATTGCAGAGACCTGAGCTCCTCGTTTGTGCTGCCACTTGAGCCTCTTCAGAACAGGAAGTGCAGGCTGCAAAGGAGAAGTTTGAGGCCTCGGATTTCTAAGGCCAACACTGCTGTGTTTGCCGAGCCTTGTGCTGCCACAGCTTTTCTTCCGACGGGAATTGTGAAGGATGCGGTGGCTGTGCCTCGGCAGAGCAGGCACAGATAAACTTTTTGCTCCATCAGAAGCTCAGTGAAACACAACACTCTGCAATTCACTTACAGTGGCCTGTTAGTTGATGTTCACGAATGTACAAGACACGGAAAATGTCGCTTTTACACCAAGCCTTCCTAACACAGCTGTTGCGACAGCTGTGTTATTTCACACTGCTATTGCTTTATCTGAAATAAAATACCAGGCACATTTCATCCGGGCAATGGGAGGACCAGATCAAAAAAGATGACAGGTATTTAAACTGAAAAGCCACAACTAAATGAGGGCGGACCCACTTCTTGCAGAAAGTTGTGCTTTCATCATTGAAACTCTTCCTACTCTCCCAAACAGCCGAGCCTTAACATCTCACACTCAGGGGTCACTTCTGAGCATCCTACAGTTTATACATTTCACACAAACCCATTCTAAGTAATTCATGGCACTTAGGAGAATCCAGCATTAGGGATAATAACAGAAGCTGATCAAACAAAACTGATTATGAGAAAGCTCCACCTATTTCTGTCAGACAGCATCCCCAGTGCAGTTGTGAGCTATCGTTGGCTATTTCAATCCAGCATTTGGTTATATTGAATTTAGGAGCTCTTTGCCAGTTTCAATAGGACCAAAATGCTGACCTTCAGTAACTTATCAAATGCCAGATGGTACAGGCATTCACAGCAGAAGTTATTTCAACTCTGAATGTCTACAGTAAAAATTTTCTGCTGCTAAAACTGTGGAAAAAGTTACTGACTCTTTACGAATGGCTAAACCACAATGCTGGCAAGACATAAACTAGTTCCAGGTCTGAGAGCAGGGAACGTGGAGAGGCACTGTTAGTCCAGAAAATCTCCAGGCACAAAAGATATTAATTAATTACTGTGGCTGGAAACCTCCTTCCCCTTCCTCAGAGGCTTTCCCATCACTGAACTGTGAACTGAAACAAAACAACAGCTTTTGGGGGCAGAAATTCAGTGTCAGAAGTTAAACACAAGGCTTTGCCAGTGAAAGAGTGGCTCAGCAGCAGTATCTGTCACTGTCTGTGACCACAGCTCCTGTCACACAGGCAGAAGAATGCCCCTTCACCACATCTCATGGAAGGACAAAGCCGTAGTTGCGTCAGGTCTTAAATGTTTGTGTACAAATTGTTCAACCTCTCTTCTGCTTTCAACTTCTCCCATGTTGTTTCTAAGGCAGACCCACCAGCACTTGCTCGGGTGAAGCTGCAGCTCAAGCCCAGCAGATGTTTTCAACCAGACAGTCTGTAAATACCCAGGACTCACTTCACGGAGCCCAGCACACCCCGGCAGGAGAAGCCCCTGTCACACCCCGGGAGGACGTGCCAGCTCCCAGCAAACAGCAGCAGGAAACTCTGCCACGAGCAGGCTCTCTTGTTTTTTTTCCCCCCAAAATGCCAAATTTGTAGGCACATCAGCGTGGGCAGACCACGAGTTTCGATGTAAGAGCGGTGGCTGACGTCAAGGACCTGCTGAGCAGCGCCTGCAGGATGGGGCTGCCAGCGAGTGCCCTGAGCAGCAGCAGATTTGGGCTGCTGGGAAGCAGCTCAGCGTGCAGGGTGACAGTGCCAGCCACCACGAGACGCCTCCAGTTTGGGGGAAAACTGTCACTGTCAGGGCAAACATCTGCCAGCCTCACACATCTCAACTGCGGTAAGAAACACGGTAATTGTATCATCCATTTTGCACGCTGACACCGTGACGTACTCGGCTAAAGAAGATAAAAGAGGCTTGGACAGTCAGGCCTGCAGGCACTCGAGGCCATTTTGATTTCAGCTTACTCCCTTTCTGTCTAAATAAACATATCTGTTGTGAGTGACAAATGTTCCTCCATTTCCCTCATTACCGCTGCATTTCCATATTTCTGCAGGTCTTTCCAAGGGTGACACTTGCAGGAAACAAAAAGCGTAGAAACCGCGCGGTTGGATGGTCAAGCTGCAGAACGAGGAGAGGGCTGGGGGAACTGCTGGGTACAACAGCAACCCTCCCCTCCACCTCCCACAAAAGACACTCCCCCATTGCCCTCGTCCTTACCTCGTAGGACCAGACGCACTGCACGCCCGCGAACCTCCGCACGCAGCGTCCCACCTCCACGTCCTCGTGCGTGGTGTACATCTCCCGCAGGCACTCGCCGATGTGCGGCACCATCCTGCGCAGCACCTCCCGGCTCATGATCACTCCCGGGCCCCCCATGCAGAAGTTCTCGCCCGGTTCCAGCGCCAGCTTCCCCATCTCCTCCGTGGTGCCGAGGCCGGTCTGCCCCAGGAACAGGGGCTCGCTGCTGTTCAGGCTCCTCAGGAAGTTCTCCAGTTTGTCCCCTTTGATGTAAACGTCGTCGTCAGCCCTCATAAACCATTCGTATTTGTCCAAGTAGTGGTCATGCATGTATTTGAGCATCATGAAGGATTTCTTCTGGGGTGGGTAGGAGTCATCTACACCGGGAAGCGGCACGATGGGGATGGGGATGGAGGTGTCCGAACCCTCGCTGGAGAAGAATTCGACCTTGCCAGGAATGGTTTTGGACCACGTTCTAGATTGAAAAAGACAAAAAGGAATAATTAAACACACAAACCAGGGCAGGCAGAGAGTGCTGCCACAGACTACGGCTCATCTGCTTTAGAAATTCTCTTTTTTGAACGCTTTGAAAGGTTTACCACACAAATGAGGACATTCACATGGTGCACACAGCAACTGGTACAACACACACACAATTCTGACGTGTCAAGCATCTGAGTATCACTTTTGCACCTCCGTGTGCTAGAAAAATAATTCAGTAGTAGCAGTTCCCTAGTGGCAAGCAGAATTTCTTAAGCACACTCAGTTTTGGACTAACAGCAGTTGGTCACAAAATACACAAGGGAGCCAATATGGGCCAACAATTCACATATTTCCATGAATTCACTGCTTCCAAAGCTTCCCTGCAAGTTGTTCAGCATCATAGCCACCTTCCGTTCCCTCTAAGCCTCCCCAAAAGCTCAAAAGCACACTCGGGCTTCCAGAGAGTAAATTCACATGAACTTTTAAGGAAATGGCATCCCTTGGGAAACCAACCAAACAGCAACTTCTCCAGATGGTGCGTGGAGAAGCAAAGCACAGAGCATGGAGCAGAAGTAACCTCAAGTGGCTTTGTCCATACGAGCAAAGTTCTAAGAGATGCCTGTAAAACCCATAATTCCCACAATAAGGTGGTGCTACCAACAGCTGCACCTCCAGCAGCTTTCCAGACACTTCATTCCAGGTTTTAGTGGAGAGGAACAGCACAGCAGAGGAGCCTTTCCCTGTGCAGAGCAGCACAGCAACGACATCTGCTCCACACCTTCCGTGCTCCTCTCTGACAAATCCAACCCATCTGCGTGGGCAAACTGGGTCACCGATGCCGCAGGAAGAGCTGTGGGATGATTCCTCAAGGCAGAGCACAGCTTCCTCCAAGGAGGATTTTCAGTCACGTAACTGCTACGGCCTTGCCCTAAAAATTATTAATTTGAAGCTTGCAGTACCATTTTCTGAGATTCTATCTGGGGAAAGAGCAGAGGTCACATATCCCTCACAGACACTCACAAAAAACTATTTTAGTTGGTAAACCAACAGGTTTTTCCCCTTTTCATATATGGGGAGAATAATTTATAATTTTATTTGGTGACTATATCAGAATACAACCTGAAGCTGTTGTGAAAACACTCTCAAGGTAAAGGACACCGTATTCCCTCGATGCATCACTGTCAGTCTGACCAGATGCCTCTCAGCACAGGCTTCTTGCCAAAACCTGCGCAGATTTTGGGCAGCACAGCCCATCTGAAATTTGAAATCTCCAGAATCAGCTACCATACAAAGCCTGAAATGTAAAAATACTTCAGGAGAATTATTCCTTCAGTTCCATCAGAAAATGCAGAGGTATTTAATGAGACTACCTAAACATCAACTTTGACACCTTAACAGTTCCTCACTAATTCCACTGTGTGTAATGAATATCACCCAATTACTTTAAAAGCTTTGTCTTCTGGATTTCTTACTGCTGTGGGTAGTGTTTCACAGCAAAAGTTTAGATCTCAGCTTCCCAGAAGAGCACAGAGCAAAGCAAATGGAAACGCTCCCACTGACTTCACAACAGAGGTGATGAGGCCTTTAATCATCAGCGATGCAATTAATGCCCAGTGCCACTGGTTATAAATCATATCCTGTTAAAGCACTGAGAAGTGCCTGTTTTAAAAGGTGACATGGGCATATCCTGAACTTTCACTAACTATTAAGGAAGTTCTGCTGTTTATTTTCTGACACCCACACTCCACATACAAATCATCCACAGCTCTTCCCAGATCAACTCCCAGTCTAGAGTTTAAAAGACTTTTCTTCACCAAAGGTACTCGATGAATTTAAATTTTAGTGTCACAGAAAGAAAGGACAGAAGGAGTTACTGAGAAATGCAGCTCAGCTCATCCACTGAGACACTGCTTTGGGTGGACCCAGGAAGCTTTGCAGACAACCACCAGGTGAAGTTATAAGCTAAAGCCTTGTGGAAATTTCTGTTTATTTACTTTTTTCTTCAAAAGCAAACAATGAATTTTCAGACTTGCTCTCCATATCCTGAAAGATCTGCCTTTATCATCACTCAATCTATGGACAACACAGGGTATCTTCTATCACTCCAAGCTTTAGCTCCTTCCTGGAAGTTGTCAACCCCGTCTGTTGATACCCAGTTTCAATTTACTCCCAACCAGGTACTCTCACCTCAAGACCCACTGAGTATTGTCAAAGAGAACAGTTCCCCTTCAACAGAAAGGGAACAAAATGCACACACATCCATAAACCCTGGCATGCTGGATTCCCAGCCCTCTTATTGCACTAAACTCCTCATCCCAAAGCCAGCTGGAGCCCATCTTTCCACATGGGCCATATTTAGGTTTCACATTACGCCAGGGATAAGAGACATTCCTGCACACGTGAAGAGCACAGTGGGGACAGAAAGACCACGTCCTACCAATATTCACATCCCAAAAACCCGAGTGTGACCTGGGTCAGCACCACAACATTACTCCAGCCTTGGGATCTCATGTCAAGCAGATCGACCGTGCACCAGCACAGCTTGACTGAGCCTTTGTTCACCTCCTGCAACAACACAATCTCTAGGATGAGACAGCTCAACGTGTTATTTGTGACCGTGGCTTTGGGCGATTGTTTGAACCCTAAGGGAGGAAACACTCCCCGATGGACAAACAGCCCGAGTGTCTGTGTCAGCACGAGCACGGCTCGGAGAGGCTGAGACAATGCAGCCACCACGGGCTGCTCCTCACGTCGAAGCCACAGCCCGCTGTGGCCCTTGCTGGGCACGGAGCACAAGGAGAACAGTTTGCTCAGGAAACACGTCGTTGCGCTCGGCCAAAGCAGCCAAACCACAGAGGGTGAGATGAACTGTAAGTACGTTTCTCTGACCCCGGTTATCAGCAGAGCTAAGGACTGATAAATGCAGGGATGAATTATGATCAAAGCTGCTTTTAACTTTTTTATCCAATGTTGCAAATAATCAGACCTGGCTCAATCACCAGCAATTCTGCAGTTCAGTATGTAAAACCTACATTTCTTGCCAGTCCTCCCACCTCCATTGTAGTTTGTCCTGTCTGCTCTCAGGTTATGGGCAGCAACCTGACCCTTCAGCTCCTGAGCACAGAGCTCTTGTCTCAACACCTCTCCACCTCTGTGGCCCCACCAACACCCCCTTCCACCAGCTGACATCGTTTTCCTGGCCAAGATTTCTCCTATATAAGACCAGCAGGTTGTTTCTGCAAAAGAACTGTATGTTTGATAATAAAAAAAAAAAAACAAAGAAAAGTATTTTTATTGGAACTTGACACCCTCCTTCCTCCCCACTGCCCCATCACCCTCAGCTGTTTAAAGGTCACATTGACACAACATTTCTGCCACCAGACTCCTGTATCTGCACCTGCAGAGACCACCTGGGCTGCAGTGATCCATCACTGATGGCCTCAGTCAAAGCCGTTTCGACTCTGGCCAGAGAGAAGTATCAGGTTGTGAATACAACCGATACTGCGCTGAACTGGTCATTTAAAAACCCTGAGAGATCCCAACCTTATCTCCTCCGTGTAATCTGAATCTGCTGCTTAAGCAGGAGGATGTGCACGAATCAGGACAGCAAGGCTCTCTGTTACCCACCCCAGGAGGTACAAAACCTGCACGATGCTGCGTGACCTGGTTTCCCTCAGCGCACGGGGCACAGAACTCCGCAAACCAGAAGGCTGTGTTGACAAGGAAATCAAAGTGAAAATTAAATAAACACGAACAAAATGAGTAATGCTTCCTCAGAAGAAAGCTCTCAGCAGAGGACGTGAGTCCAGTAATGCTCCAGTTTCGGTGGCTACCAAATCAATTTTAGCATCCCTTCCTCACCCAGTTTTGCACATTGGATATCCTACATGTACCCTTGGCTAAGCAAGTCACAAGCAAACTGGGTGAAAAGATTTTATCCCAGCTGGCCCCCAGGTACTCATGAAATACAGAAAACCTTGTGCACACGGAGAGTGCTAAAAAACCCCAGTATTTTCTAAAAAGTGACCACAACTGTAGGCATGAAATGTTGTGCTAAGTTATTTCTTCATTTAAAAAGAAGCTTAAAAAGCACAGCTTGCAGCAGAAACAGCACAGATCTGGAATGTTTTATCTTCAGTTTCCAGTATTTATTATTTATTTGTATTATCTTGCTTTGTTATCAGCTCTGCAGACTCGGCAGAAGCACAGTCAGTGGCATTATGCAGACAGTGCTCCCTTTGTAGAGACCCAAGCTAAGACTATGACAAAAAATGTATTTGGTTTTTGTCTGCAGCTCAGGATGTTCCCTCAGAGGAGATCAGAGAAATCATTTAAAGTTTTGAGAAATAGTCATCTTGTGTAATTGCGCTGAAGAAAATCATAATTTGTGAAGAACTCAGCAAGGCAACAGACATAAAAGATTGATGTCTTGAATGCAGCTGAATTCCATGCTGAATTAGGGCTGGTTTTGCATAACCGCTCTTCAAGGTCCCATTCTTCCAACACCACTTGCTACAGGGGAAGCAATGAACCACAGCTTAGGCAGGAGAACTGAGCATGGAACCCAGCACTGCTCCTGCACGAGCTACTGCACATGACTGGCACGAGAGGTCACCAAAAAAACCCGGGGGTTTTACATTTCCAGATCTTTGTCGCTAAGATCTGCGTTATAGAATTCAGATTTTGAGGGAAAGTTCCTTTCAAGTTTTTGCAGGATGGCTTTAACAAAGAACCTAAGCAGCTTCTGCAGCTCTTTGAGTCCTTTGAGCTGAATTCCTCCAATTTTAAGTGATGCCAGTTTTCTGTCCATGGATATCCATCCACCTTCCTTGTGGACACAGGGACAGAAATGGATCCATCCCCCACGGGGACACTGACAGTCAGTGGGTCAGGCTCAGAACAAAGCCCAAGTGTCTCAGAGGTTTGGGCAATACGGTTATTTTGGGCGGTGTAGGTGACTGTTTTACTTATCCCCCCTGTATCAATGACAATTCTCTCACTGTGTTTCCTTCATGCCCTTCCTTAAACACTCTCACCAATTTTGGGTTACTGGTCAGAAATCCCAAGTCCATCATGTTTCTGGTGGAGGGTACCTGAGCAGGACACCGAGTTCTCACTACTGCAATACCGTGGTACGACTCACACATGAAGTAAAACGTGTATTGTGCTCTCTCAACATTCCAAGTCACTTCACAGGTGAGGCAGGAGCTCCACAATCCACCACAACCCCTCACCAGAAACCAGAACGGGCCAAACCACCCAAGAGATTCAGATCCATGCTCTGAATTTAGGAGCAGCACAACAATGGGTAAGTGCAGGCTTGGACAGACAACACAAATTCCCTTAAACCCCAACTCCTCCTGGCTGCCTTCCACTCAAGCTCTTCCGAGCACTCAGGTATTTGGATTCCAGAGCACACAGCGTCCTGTCAGCCACCACCAAGAGAGGCAGCACGTTCGAAATGGAGCCCCTGCAGGGCATCCTTCTGCCACAGGACAGGGATGGCTCCGCACCAGCCCCGGGCATCACTCATGCTCCTCGTGGCACTTGACGGTGCCGTGGGGACCGTCCCAAAGCGAGCAGTGCTGCGGCTGTGTTCCTGCAGGGATGCTGCCAAGGGCCAGCCGCTGACATCTCGCCATTAACTGCATTCACACCACCCTCCTGCCACGTTTCCCAGGAAATCTAGTTGCTACGCAAACGGAAAAAAAAAAAAACTAAAAATGGGTTAACAGCCTGATATTTCTGTTCCTGAGACAGCAGACTTAAATCTTCTGGGAGGCTGCTTATTCCCATCCTCTCCTTCCTGCAGCTCTTTTAGGACAACTCCCCTCAACTGCAAAACCATTAGCACATATTGTTGCACTTTCCCTGAACCCCAGCCATCCCTTTAACTCCTTCCTGCCCAGCTCTTTTCCTGCCTTTTCCTCCTCCTTTGAAGTGACACCGTGGCTCCTGCTGCTGCACTTCACCGGCCTCCTGGAAGGGAAGCTCTGCTAACCCGGCTGTCAGATGCAATAACTGCTGAGGCTGCAAATCTGCCCTCCGAAAACCTGTGGATCTAAAGCTTATTCTCCGCCTCACAGACTACAAAAGCACGACTGTTACAAAGAGCCGGCGGCTCCCGAAAATCCAGCAGGCCTGTTTTGCCTTGCAGTGGTCATTTCGCTCATGATTGATGTTCAGGAAGTGGATTGCTTCCCCTCTTGTTAGACCCTATCTGGATTCACGGCGGCCAGGATCAGCAAATGCTTTCCGCTCCGGTCCCTTTTAGCCGTGTCTGTAAATGGCCTTTGAGCCACAGCAATTTGGAGGTATTCAGCCTCTGAATCCCTAATTCCTTTCAGCGTGGTATCAAGGCTCTGCACACGCTGCCACCCCGGGAATGCCTTGCTAGCAGCTTCCCATTTCACTGGCTGTGCCAGCGATTCAGCTCACCAGGATGCTTTGTCAATGTAGTAATCCCAGCAATTGTCTGCTTGAGTACTTCATGGCAATCAAAAGCCATTTAAGATTTCAGGTTTGTCTTCCTCTTCCCCCCTCCCCATCTTCCCCCAAAGATGTCTTCCTGTCACCAGGACATTAGCTCATTTCTTTCACCAACGGAGGTGAGAAAAACGCATTTAGCCCTTCTAAGAGTCTCTTTATCCGTCTCTTCCAAGAGCAGACATCATCTCTAGAGGTTAAACCAAAATAGCAGTGCAGTAAAAAGCGATACTCAGATCTCCATCTAAGGGCTGAAGGAGCCCGATTCCATTAGCTGGATTTGTTAAATTGCATCTTTAGCCATTGTTTTGTGCAAGCAGATGTTGCAGCTCTTGTTCTCGAAACCCAGCTCTGCCACAGCAAGAGACTGTTCAGCAAGCACAGGCAAAGCCAGGGACGAGAATCCTTCCCAAGCCAGCAAAGCGAATTCCTCCCCAAATAACACTCTGGACAACACAGTGATAAATTTCCCTTTTCTGAATTCTTGATGCAAAATCTGATGGATGCTAGACAAACTATTCTGCCGTAAAACCTCTTACGTGGTGTCCCAACACAACTGCAGCCTCTCTGTATGTAAATCTAAATTACACAGCCCGTGAGATTTGCAATCCAAAATGCTCCATCCCACATGGTGAAGGAGAACATAACCCTGAAGAAACAGATTCTTTCACCCATTTCAAAGCATCAATCATGGGCTCTCTGTAACTTAATTACAGGTCTACTGCTGGAAGAAGGAATTAAGTTTCCATTAAAACCATCCCTGGTGGACAATATGCCTCAGATTGCCCAAATTAAGCAATTTTGCTGCATTTGATGCTGATATAAAGAGAAATTTCCTGAAACCAGAGCTGAGTTGGGAACGATGGTATGATGGTCCATCGTACGTAGTTTTGCCATCCTGCTCTTACTGGCCAATAGGGCCAAGTACTTTTCAGCCAGGGCAGGCAGGACATGGAGAAGGGTTTGTCCTAGCACAAGACTAAAGGGAATGTTTCATTAAAGATCTGCCCCAGAGCTCCTGGCTGCTCGTCTGAGGGTGCTGGCTCAGCCGCAGCTGGGGCATACCCAAACTGACATTTCAGCTCTTAACTCTTTCGGATTCCCCCAAGCAGCCTTCCCGTGCAGCCGCCCAGCACTGCCTGCCGGCGCACACGCCGGAGCAGTGAGCATATTCCAGCATATTTCAACAGAGCAGAGTTTCACCAAAGCCACAGGCACATCTCTCACAGAAGAGATGACTCTCCTGACGCTGCCGAGGCTTTGGACAGAATTCCCATTAGCCCGCGGCACTCACGGCCATACCCAGCCACACCTGGGGACCACAGTGAGCAGCACACAGTGCAAAAGCACCAAGACTGTCCCTGCTCCAAAATCAGGTGTGCTCAGGTAACAAACACACGGCTCTGAGACCCTGGTTCCTGCATTAGCTCACCCAGCCTGAAGCAGGAGCGTTTCACCCAGGCTGACTCTCCTCATCTGAGCTGTTTCGTTACCTGCTCCAGCCTCAGCAGCGGCTGCGGCGCGCTGAGTGGGTTTTATTCTTTGTTCCCACATGCCTTTTCTGGGTCTCGTTCCCAAGCACACGCTTTCGGCTTGGCGCAGTGGTCTTTGCTTTCCTACCCAGGGGATTACAGCGGTCTCCAAACTTTATTTCTGTCAGCTCAGGCTGTCAGCTCTCTCCACAAGCAGCAGCCGAGGACCGTACCAGCGTGGCGCAGCTGCGCCCAAGGCAGAGGCACTGAGGGACACACTTTGATGCCGGTGACCGGCAGTCAGTGTCCCCTCGCACCGGTGGGGCTGCCTGGACCCACCGGGGCCGCCTGCCAGGCGGTACTTGGCTGAGCCAGACCCTGCGGGAGCGGCAAAGCGACTCACTCGACCCCTCCCGTCCCTGCCGAGCCGCCCGGGCAGCGGAGCAGCGCTCGGGGCACCGCGGCTCCCGCAGCCCGCCCGGAGAGCGCCCCGGGCTCCCTCAGCGCCGGNACGGGGGAACCGAACCCAGTCCAGCTGGGCGGGACTGAACCCAGCCAAGCCCAGCTCAGCGGAATGGAACCGAACCGAGCCAAGCCCAGCTCAGCTCAGCTGAATAGGACCGCACCGAGCCAAGCCCCGCTCAGCTGAATGGGACCGAACCCAGCCAAGCCCCGCTCAGCTGAATGGGACCGAACTCAGCCGAGCCCAGCTCAGTTGAATGGGACCGAACCGAGCCAAGCCCCGCTCAGCTGAATGGGACCGAACTCAGCCGAGCCCAGCTCAGTTGAATGGGACCGAACCGAGCCAAGCCCCGCTCAGCTGAATGGGACCGAACTCAGCCGAGCCCAGCTCAGTTGAATGGGACCGCACCGAGCTGAGACGAGTCGAGCCCACCCACACCGAGCCCGAGCCCACCGCAAACCCCAGCCCAACGCAGCCCACCGGCCCCCCATCCCCGGCGGCCCCCGCCCGCTCACCGGTGCGCGGCCACGGCGCGGCTCCGCAGGTACTTCTGCGCCGTCATGACCCCCACGAAGAGGAAGCTCTGTGCCGGCGGGCCGGGGCGGCGCGGCGGGGCGGCGGCGGCGGCGGC